>PVIA01006019.1:0-104672 GCA_004024845.1 Tonatia bakeri | reverse complement strand
GGCAGAAAGGAATCACTTTTGCTAAGTCATGTCACCAAACCAAAATTTAGTAACTAACCTAATTGCAGTTTCAGTCTCCCAGGGGTGGAATTTTAAAACAATCATTCTAGAATATCCTGATCAAAACTAGTGAGGTAATCTACTTAATAAAATCCCTACTAGTCCTTTTAACCCAAAATAAGAGGTCCTGGCCTGAAAATAATCCTTTCTGGTTTTTGCTAATAATTTGTTTGCCACACCCTCCTGACTATAAAAACTTCCCATTTGAAATAACTCCTGGGAGTGAGAGCGCCCTTTTACTTGCTGGATGGGATGCTGCCTGATTCATGGATCTCTTAATAAAGCCAATTCAATCCTCAAATTTACTCAGTTCAATTTTGTCCTCTCATGGGAGATGGATATGAGAAACACATCCTGTCTTCAAAGAGATCACAGTCTAGGCAGAAGAAACAAAGCAAACAGGTGATCACAGGTATACTCTCAGTGTTCTAAGATCACACTATACAAATTCTTCCTTACTGTGAGCTCAAATGTGTTATTCCTTCACTGGTTAACTCGCGTATGTTTTAAGTTCTAGCTTTACAATGTGTCAGATTTGGCTTGATTTCTGTTTCCACCACTTACAATAGCTGTACAGTGTCAAGTAAATAATGTATTCTCTCTAGCTCATTTCCTCTTCAGAAATGAGAACAACATGGTTGTAAGAGTTTTTGAGAGAATGTCTGTAAAGTGCCTAACATAGTGTCTGGTACATAAGATGTAGTTAATGAATAGTTCATGAATAGCTTGGCCCGGGCCAGGTAGCTCAGTTGGTTAGAGCATCCTCCTAGCATGCCAAGGTTGTAGGTTCAATCCCTCTTCAGGGCACATACAAGAATCAACCAATGAGTGGAGGAAATAAGTGCAACAACAAATCAGTGTTTCTCTCTCTTCCTCTCAAAAAAAGAAAGTTATCAGCTTGGTTGCCATAGTTTGTTCACCCCTTTGGGCGTTGTTTCTGCAATTCCATTTATCCATCTGTCTCCTATTTCTATTCCCATCTCTAGTCCCTACTTCTGGGCCACTGACTCTCAGCAATGGAATCTGAAAGGTAAATGTGGTGTGCCTCCATGTGGCCTGAAGCTGTCCTCCTGAAGACACTCTGAGTTTACGTTAGAACCTTTTCAGTCCATTTATCTCATCACTTCAACTCCAACCTCCCCTCTTCTGCTCACACTTAGACACACACTACTGCCCTGCCTTCCAGGCTTTTGACTTACCTGGAGGTCTGCATTTCTAAACCAATTATTCAGACTATAGCCCCCCAGGGTTGGACTTTGTTTCTATTTTGGTGAGAAAGAAAATTTAAAAACTTTCTTTTAAAGATAGTAAAGGGTGTAAAATTAGGATAGATTTGTATTTAAGTGAGTAGAAATATCTAGAGTGCTTTTATTATCCTCATTATAAGTAAGTGTGGTATTCATTGAGCAGATTTTGACATGTTCTTAATTACTACTTGCTAGTTTCTGATAAAGAAAATATGTTAAGATGTTAACACTTAGCCCTGGCTGATGTGGCTTAGTGAATTGAGCACCAGACTGCAAAGCAAAGGGTCACTAGTTCGATTCCCAGTCAGGGCACATGCCTGGGTTGCAGGTCAAGTTCCCAGTAGGGGGCACTTGAGAGGCAACCACACATTGATGTTTCTCGCCCTCTCCTTCTCCTTCCTTTCCCCTCTCTCTAAAAATAAGTAAATAAAATCTTTAAAAAATATCAACACTTGGAAAATCTAAGTGAAGAGTATACTAGAATTATTTTTATGTATTTTCTGCACATCTGAAAATATTTCTAAAGAAAAAGTTAAAATGTCTAATTCCTGAACAATTATAAATTATTCAATTAAATATATGAGATAATTGAAGTATACTTATGTAGGACTTTGGAGACCAGATTATGAATGTTAATTAAAGGATAATAAATTTTGGTATTTGATAAAGTACTGAAGTAAATGTCAAGTTTTAAGCGTATGCAATAACATGTTTGTGGGGGATGTGTAGCTTGACATTACCATCAAAACTAAAAACCCAGTTTCTAAGAAACCCATGACTTGGGAAAAGTTAAAAAGAAACCTTTTTTGAAAGAATTTTCCTAGTGATGTGGAAGGGCCACCTTTCACTTACCAAGTAAGCATGTACCACAAACTCTTCAGATTAATGAGGTTTCCCATTAACAGTTTGAAGGAGAGCTGCCCTGGTGCTCTTAGACACCCTCAGAGTTTCGCCTTTGTTCCTTGCTGCGACTGGCCTGGAGTGAGATTCCCTGCCAGCCTTACTACTTTTGTTTGGGTGTTTTTTCTTTTGCCTTCATTTTATTTATCTCCCTCTGCTTGCCCACTTCATGGACTAGAACGACTGAGGTAAGATACTAACTTCTGTGTTATATGCCTACTTTTTGTAAAATATACTTAGCATATGTTTTTAAACTATCAGATTATAATTGGTTAGGTTATTGAATAATTGAAAATTAAAGTTGTTTACTAAGAAAGTACAGTTTATTTGTAAATGGAAGTAATATGAATTTTAAAAGCCAATCCCTAAGAAACTTGTTTAATTTTTAGCCTAAATGTCAAACATAGAAAACACAAATGACCTATTGTAAAGGTTCTTGAGTGTTCTGTTCTGTTATCTACAACTATTTAATCATTTCTTCATAAACCTTGATGACTATTTGCTTCAGGAGCTACATTTTTTAACATAACCATTAGAAAACTCCATGTTCAGTCACTCAATATATGACTAAAGAGAATGAACCATGTGCCCTCTTGGTTTGCCAATTCCTCTTGTCTATTTTAAATATCAATTATTTAAAGTATCAGTATTAAAAGGGGTTATTTGGGCATTTTCTCATTGGGAATATTGAATACTAGAAGCTGTATCTGCCTTTCTGTGAGAACAGGAACCTAATGCCCTTTTGCCCTCCTTATATAACTGAACTCTTAACGGTCACTTCCAGAGCAGCCACTGTGTGTGCTTGGTGCCTTGGGAACTCCCATGACAGTTAGCCCACGATAGCTCTGTTCATATATGCTCACAGGTAAAGAAGAAAGAAAATGGCCTGTGCTGAATACTCTTTTTATGTGCCAAGTCTAGAGGAACTCGTTGGAGGTAAATACAATAGTAACTTTGTTTCTAACATTATTTTAAGGGAAAAAATACAAATGTTCTAAGATATGATTTATGCAATAGTACATTCAATACAGAATTTGTCTTCCTTTTCAGTATCTGTTCTGTACTGTTTTTATTGAGCCTAAAAATATTAAACTCTCACTTTGAAGAGTCTTGATAACAATTTTACAGAATGAAAATACATATAATAATCCAAGATTTAGGGGTGTGTGTGCTGCCCAAAGAATTACACAGTTTTGTTTTTACTTTTTACCAATTACAATACTCTTTATATATATAATCTACTGTAGTGTATTAATCAAGTTCCCAGTATACTACTATACCTTACCCCATATGATAGACTGCCAATGAACTTAACTTGCTTACTGTCTGCATGTATTTTTATGTATTTCACCTTGTTCAAACAAAAATTTAAGGTAGCTTCACAAGATTAATTAGGAGGGGAGATAGATAATTTGAAAAATAGGAATATAAAATGAAGACAGGAATAGCATTAATCCAAAACTATATGACCTGTCAGAATGCTAACATTTGTTTGACAGCCTTTGGGTTTTATTCTGATGGTAACTCTAAAACCTACCTTTACTTCTCAAACTGTATCTGTCCTGGTAGTTCTTTTGTCCCTTTGAGAAGGTTGAAATCAAGAAGTGTACTTAAGCTTTGCTTGGTTGTGGCTCTCCTCTTAGACCTTCCTATTTTTTTCCTAAATTGAATGGCAGGTGGTAAACAATTTGTATTGCTAGAACTCTTTGCTTGTATTTCTTTTCTGTTAGTCTTTCTGTCTTCCCTGATGTGACAGCTAAGGCTAGACTTAAGGTGACTTCTTGTTTTTCGAGAGTCTGATTCTACAAGACAAAGTAATGGCTGACACTATGATTAGAGAAATTTTTATCAGAACTTTTTATCCTTAAAAGTATATTGCTCTTAGATTTATAACTCTGAGACATCTGTGTTTGCTTTTTTACTTTTTTATTGAATCAGAATATATCACTAGTAAAGTACACTAATCTTAAGTGCAGAGCTTGATGGATTTTAACTTGTTTACACCATCAAGATGAAAATATAAAATATTTCCAGCATTCCAGAAGTTTCCTTCATGTTCTTTCCCTGTCACTGTTCTGACTTTTGTCACCTTAGATTAGTTGCCTGTTTTCGAAATACAGGTAAGTGCAATCATATAGTATATAACACTCTTTCGTGTCTTGCTTCTTTTGCTCAACCGTAAGCTTTGAGGAGTTACTGCATATAATTGCTTACTTTCTATCAGTTTAAATATTTACATTTCAATAGGTCTGGAATCCTCTCCCAAAAAGAAAGGTAGTTCTCATCTAAGTGCAGTGTTTCTTCTCAGTATTGATATTCACTATGATTTATATTGGTATTTATGTGTCTTAGTTTGCATGATATTTGTGATTGTGTCTAATGTTGAGTTATATGTGTATTTATTAGTAAGGCCATTTCTCCCTCTTTTTTAATTATAAAAGTTTAAGTTGGAAGTGTGACACAAAAAAGTGGAGGAAAGATTTGGTATGTGGTGACAAATTTTTATCTAATGTTAGGTAATTGTTTTCCTATTAGTTCTGCAAAAGGGGCTAAAGGATAACTTCGCTGATGTCCAGGTCTCTGTAGTTGATTGCCCTGATTTGACCAAGGAGCCATTTACCTTTCCTGTAAAAGGTAAGCAGTTTTTGCGATTGTGGTAGCTTTTTTACAATCCTACTCTTTTTCTGCAACCAGAATTATTTTTAAGAATTATTTTAAAATATATAGAAATAAAGGATACTGTCCCAACTTTTACACTAAATCGTGCTTAAGTTCCATGCTTGTTGTTTTCTTATATTGGTTAGATTTCATTTTGTACCCTTGCGGAAAAATGTGTTTTATGTACTTTTATAATTTTCACAGATTATATAAAACAAATTCAGCAGGCTATAATCCTTGATATTATTATTATCTATTTTTAGGAATAATGTTCAAATTTTACTAATGTACAATTATGCAGACAATTGTGGGAAAATAAGAACATACATACTTGCTCGTTTTCCCAAATTAGCATTATGGACACCTGGAAAGGAGTAGATCCTGCCATGCAGGTCTGATGTCCCTGATGGAAGAAAATGACAAATAATGAAAGTGTAATTAAGGAAGAAGAAAACAGTATAACCACTCAATGTCCATATATATCTTTACTACTTGCAAGGCCTTTTCATCTATTTTTGATTCTCAGAACCACCCTGTGAATTAGGCAGGTTTTATTCATTCTAATGAGGTATTTTCTCCATAAACATTGAAGAATACCAAGAAAAGTTTGCTTTTGGCCCCTAGTTTTCATGTATTTAAAGAAAAAAGTAAGTTTTTAAACAGATGTTTTCCTGAACAACTTTAGTTTCAAAAATTGCATTAAATGTTTCCTAGTCCATCCTTTACAAAGAAGATAAGAAATTTCTGAAGTCCTCCTTTGAATTGTTTTGGGATTCACTCTAAGCAATGTTTTTAGTTGAGAGAAGTGTTTGTTTTGATCACATTTTTTGAGGAGCAAGTGGGTGTTGACTGTCCAGAAGTAGGTGTTCTGAAAATCAATGCTGGGCTCTTGCCTTTGGAACCAGACATACTATGATTCAAGTTCAAAGAACTGAAAGTCTTTCCGGTGTCTTCAGACTGAGTTTACTCATAGGAGTGGTAGGATTGCTCTTCAGTGCTAACAGAAAGCTTCTACTTTTACCATCATGTTTAACTGTTTTGTTGCACATTTTACAAGTAATCAATAATATACTTTTGGAGTTTTTGTACTTTTCCAAAATTTTGGGTTCTTTAAAACTGAATTTCTCTCTCTTTTTTTTTAAGATTTTTAAATTTATTTTTAGAGAGGGGAAAGGAGGGAGAAACATCGTTGTGTGGTTGTCTCTCGTTCCCTACTAGGGACCTGGACTGCAACCCAGGCATGTGCCCTAAACTGAGAATCCAACCAGAGATCCTTTGGTTCACAGGCTGATGTTCAGTCCACTGAGCCACACCAGCCAGAGCTGAATATATAATTTCTTGCTTCTCGATTAATTAGTTTCTGTATCCTGGGTGTCAGTTTGGGCTTGGGTTTAACCCGCACTAGAGAATTATCCAGAACCAGCAACTGGAAATAGTACAGATATGTTCCTTTAAAAGTGCTTTTAGCATAAGAGATAGCGGGCCTGACTGGGCAGCTGCCCTGAGTTTCCACGCCAGAGCTTCAAGGTAGTGCTTCAGCCTCATCGCCCCCGCTGTCTCCACGCTGTTAACACCCAATGACAAGAGGAGACTCTGGAAGCTGGGTTCCCCCCCGCGGCAGGAAAGACTTTGACTTAGAGATCCAAGCTCCCTCCGGAAACCAGCACCTAGATGAGGAGTTCCGGTTTCTTTTGTGAATCCTTGATAATAAATGAGAGGGGGGTTTTTGTTTGTTTTTAATTGCTCAAGTGACTGTATGGAAACTTAGTTTAACTTTTATGTTTTATTTACTTATTCAAGATGTGACACGAACTTAAAAGCCTTGTATTTGAATGATGTATTAAATACTTATGTCCCTTCAACAGTTTGCCAAGTGATTAGCCAGCCAGTGTTTAAAATGAGAATAAGCACTTAATTATTAATTATTATCAAAGGGAAATTAATATTGGCTGAGTAAATATAATTTGTCTGAGAGTATGATAAAGACCTATATTTGATGACTTAATTTTTGTAACACTGCAAGGAAGTACTGTGCCCAGTTTATAGATGTGCAAACTGAAGCTCAGAAAGGCTAGGTAAGCTCATTGTGGATCATAAGCACGATTCAAATCTAGGTTTACTTCTAAAATCCAACCTTCTCCCACTACACCCTACCGTGATGAAAAATTTGAAGATAAACACTAATAAACATTCGCTTTTAGTATGCAACTGACATCTTTGTTAAAAAGTAGTTTTATATGAAAGTTCTGAATACTTCTTTCTCTGCCACAGTCAGATTTTATTACCTGGATAGTAAGCTAATTAACGTATCTGGGCTTCACTGTGTATATGGGTGGGTAAAATGTTCTCTTAGGGGTCTTTCCATTTTAAACAGTCTTTGGTTTTAAGTAGACCTATAAATTCTAGAAGTTTTGTGTGCTAGATGGCACACATTTTCTTTCAAATGGTAATTTATCTTCACACCTTGAAAGCATTTAGTATAATACTTTTCTATAGCCATGTTTCTTCCAATTATAAGATTAATACACTCTCCCCCACTAAAAATAAATAAGGTAAAAAATAAATAAATAAAAATCAGAAAACATGGAGGGTACAAGGAAAAAGAAAAAATGTTTAATATTAATGCTTCATCTAGAGGGTTATACTTTGAAAAAGAGTTTTCTGATCAGTAACTTGTAAGTCTTAAAAGTACAATACTAAGGAAACCAGATATGTTTGTACAACCTTTTTATAAACATAGTTGGGCACTTTCTACATGAACTGGTCTTATTCAAGTCTCTAGTGACCATGGTATGTTTACTAGTAGTATTTGATCTCCACATATTTCATACTGTTTGCCTATTGTTACCTGCATTCTCTCTCCCCTTGGTTCTCCTCCCTCCTTTGTTCTTTTGACTCTTCTTCCTCATTTTTTCCGGATTCTTTTCTCTTTCCAGCTGACTCTTAAATTTGGATGTTTTTCAAAATTCTTTCCTTAGCCTCTTCCTGTTCTGTACAATCTCTCCGGCTTTTCCATCTATTCCTGTGTTTTTAATTACTATTCAGATTCAACTTTGAATTCTGTACATCTCACCTAGATCTTTTTTCTTAGCTGTAGATCAGTAATTCCAGCTGTCTACAGGACATCTCCACCTCTATATGCTAAGGACAACCTGAGGTTGACATATCTAAAATTTAATTCATTACCTCACCATAGTTGCCGATTCTTTCTTTGTTCTTTCCTTAATGTCCTCTTCTCTAACTCTACGAGTCACCATTTTTTGCTTTTTTCTTTTCCCTGGACTACTAAAATAGTCCTCTGATGCTTTCTCTAAATTCAGCATTACTGTCACTTATGATGAAGAGTCTAATCCATGAGTAATTTCTGCTGATCCCATGGAAAATATTTACAAAATCCCTAAAACAATTGTATACATCTACCTTCTGTGTAGCTGAGGAAACAGAGCAATTCTGTCTACTGTGTAATGATGTTAGTATGAAACCGACAAGACTACCTTTTCTCAGACAAAAGGTAATTTTTTCATTCTACATTTTTTAAAAATGCCTTCTCCCAAATTGTGTCTAACTGTACCTGTGATGTTAAATAAAAATGTAAGTAGAAATCTCCTAGCATCGAAGTGTACCTGTAATTACTTGTCATTTTTATAAACAACCTTAGGAAAAAACAACATTTTTTTAAAGATTTTATTTATTTATTTTTTAGAGAGAGGGGAAAGGAAGGAGAAAGAAAGGAAGGGAAACATGAGTGCATGGTTGCCCCTTGCACGCCCCCAACTGGAGACCTGGCCCACAGTGCAGGCATGTGCCCTGACTGGGAACTGAACTGACGATCCTTTGGTTCACAGACTGGCACTCAATCCACTGAGCCACACAAGCCAGGGCACAACCCAGATTTTTTTATATTTAATTTATTTATTATTAGAGAGAGAGAAAGGGAAAGAGAAAGTGAGGGAGAGAAACATCAATGTGTGGGTTGCCTATCACATGCCCTCTACTGGGATGTGCCCTGACTGGGAATCAAACCAGCGACCCTTTGACAACCCAGATTTTTAAAGAAATAAGTAATTATAAACTATAAATTAACTTCCAGAAACCTCATCCATCCCAAGCTTTGGCCCCATTTCTAGCCTTTGCCCTATAATCAACTTTGTACTACCTTTGTGCAACCCACTACATCAAGTCACGTTTGCTTATGGCAATATGAGAGTCACAGGTAGTTAGGATAGGTCATGGGTCCTGGCCATATGCATCTTCCAACCCCTATTATTTGTAAAAGTATGACAATGGAGTTACCTCTCTTAATAAATTAAACTAGAGTCATCTGGAATTTTGTAGTACTTAACATTAAATGTCTACTTATGTTTAAGACTTTATTTTTTTTTTAGGTATCTGTGGGAAAACTAGAATTGCAGAAGTAGGAGGTGTGCCTTACTTATTGCCTCTTGTAAATAAAAAAAAAGTAAGTGTACTTTTACTCTTCACATTCCCATGAAGATTGTAGAATTTGGGTCAATTCCTTATTGTTAGATGATCATTGACCAATGTGTCAAGGAAGTGTTGATGGACTCAGTGAGGGGAATTTGTGTAAGTTATGATTTTAATAATACTGTTTTCCTCTTACATAGGTTTATGATTTAAATAAGGTTGCAAAAGAAATCAAGCTTCCTGGAGCTTTTATTCTTGGAGCAGGGGCAGGCCCATTTCAGACTCTTGGGTTCAATTCTGAGGTCAGCATATACATAATTATTTTATTTTATTAATTAGACATTTGATTTGTCGTTTTTCCTTTTACTTCCCTTTTAGAAATCTTACTTTCTGAATGAATTGTAAGTGGTTGATGTCATGTCTTTCTACAAATTTGCTATTCTTTGATACAGATCCAGTTGGTGTTCCAGAACATGCTCCAGAACATGTTCCAGTTGGAACGTGCTCCAGATTTTCTTAGGGTATACACTCTGTTTTAGATGAACCCAAGGTCCTACTGTGGTCTGCTGTGCATCTGGATTGTGACACATTTTCATCCTTATACATCAGAGGATTCCTAGCTTCTCCATCTGTCTTTGCTTTTGGTACTAGAGCAGCTTTCAATGAGAAGATGAATGGAATATTAATGACCTAGCTAACCCCTCCCCCATCCCTTTCAGAACGAATAGTAGGAACCTACCCCATAGTATGATTATTTACAAAAGGGATAGTATGATTATTACTGTGAATGTAACTATATTTCCAGCATAAAAATACTGCTGTTTCTTCACATCTCATAAGTCAAATAGTGAATGATCTCTTCACTCTGCCCATTCTCTCACAGCCTTTACAGATGTGACCACTGGTCAGTAATCATACAAGTTCTTTTTTTTTTAATATCCAGCAAGATTGTTTAAATCCTCACCTGACAATATGTTTATTGATTTTAGAGAGAGAGGAAGGGAGAGAGAGAGAAACACTGATGGGAGAAAGTAACACTGATCAGTTGTGGGGATTGAACCTGCAACATTAGGTGTGTGTCCTGACCAGGGATTGGACCCTCAGCCTCTTGGTGTACGGGACGACACTCCAACCCAATGAGCACCCTGGCCCAGGCTAATCATACAAGTTCTTTGGGAAGATCATATAATTTGCCTAGTATTCAAAAAAGAAAAAATTTTAATTAGACATTTTAAATAAAGAAAATATTATAATGTAAGAGGAACACTGTAAGGAATACTGTAAATATTTTGTAAAATTTGTTTAGGCTTTTAAAAATTGTTGACTTAATTGATTTTAGAGAGAAAGAGGAAAGGAGAGAGAGAGAGAAACATTGATATGTTCTTCCATTTATTTGTGCATCCATTGGTTGATTCTTTTGTGTGCCCTGACTGGGGATCAATCTTCAACCCTAGTATATCGGGATGATGCTCTAACCAGCTGAGATGCCTGGCCAGGGCTCATCAGTTATTTGGTATTTGTAAATCTTTAACATTTTGCTTTGAATCTAAAATTAAGTAGTTCATATTTCATGTTTTATTATTAGATCTTGAAATAAAATGTCTTAAAGTATAGGATAAAATTCTGTCACATTTTTTAAGAGATCCTGTTTGGAGAGACTTACTAGGATTGACTAATTTTACCTTATTTACTTTTCCTTTCAGTTTATGCCAATTATTCAAACAGAAAGTGAACACAAACCTCCTGTGAATGGAAGTTACTTTGCCTGCATTAATCCTAAAGATGGAGGGTGCCTGTTAGAGAAATACAGTGAGAAATATCATGATTGCGGGTGTGCATTACTGGCTAATCTTTTTGCCAGTGAGGGCCAACCTGGAAAGGTGACTTTGTTCATAAAAACACAATGTTCTTCAAAAATTCTTAGCTAAAAATTTGAACTTCTATTGCCATAAATATGGTTTTCTAAAAAAAATCCAAAGTGCCTAAGTCAAAGCTATTTAAATAACCCAGATGTGAAAGATTCAGAGAGTACTACAGGTAGAGTGAAACTCTCATTTAAAACTGAGGTTAAGAATAATAGTCAGTAAGCAATACTCTTTTTCTAAGGAAGTAAAAGGTAACAGGATATTCATATGGGAATGAGTCAAATAGATGAACCATGTAGCTGATAAAGATAATGTCAACCTATAATTAGTATATATGCAATTTGTTCATTCCGACTGATCAGACATTGAATTAGATAGACATGATGATAGCAAAAAACAAACAAACAAAAACAGTAGCAAGAAGGAGGTAAGGAAAATTAATGCCTTCAGATTTACTTACTGTTAGTACACAAAAGATTATTTCAGTTTTAGTAGTTGTGAGAACTCTTAGATTTTATAAACACAGACAGCTATGTAAGCTACTTTGAGAAATGAAGTAATGAAGTAAAAATACCTTATAAAGTGAAGGTAACCTGAATCTAGAATTTTAAAGGAGTGAGAAAACTTAATCATTTTCCCCTCCCCAGCAATTAAATAATCCAGTTATGGAGGATTCAGAAAGTACTATAGGCAGAGTGAAGTCTCATTTAAAACTGAGGTTACGTAAAATACATAGTAAGCAACACCCTTTCAGCCTGGGAATTCTCAGCCTTTGACCATCTCAACATTAATGATAATATCTAGAGTTCACTGTAGGGTATAGTTATAATTCTTTCTCGATCCAAGAAAGCATGAATAAGACATTATTATAGTAAATTATCTATAACGTATATAAAATATATATTATTAATGAAGACTTACAGAGGATTGAGATACCTCAGCTTATACATGGATGCTGTAAGCAAACAAGTGACTCTTTGCTTGATGACACTAGATTGTATAATGTTTCACTTTGGTAGTTATTTATATAAAATTTTACACCTTAGAACAATAGTATGCATGTCTATGTCCTCTCCAGGTCATTGAGGTGAAAGCCAAAAGAAGAACTGGGAAGCTTAACTTTGTAACTTGTATGAGGCAGACTCTTGAAAAACGTTATGGAGATAAGCCTGTAGGGATGGGAGGTACTTTCGTCATTCAGACGGGAAAAGTGAAGACGCATATTATGGTAAGGGCCTCTGGGGGCATGAACACATGCAAGTGTAAAAGTGATTACAACTTAATTTCTTTTTTATTTTGTCAGTAAAGCCATCAGAAAATGTATGGTTTTAATAGTTTTTTTATCGTGTTAATTTTAAATGTCATGCCACCTGATCCTGAAAAGAAGGACACATTTGTGAAACTAATTACTTTTCCAAATTGTTTTCCAAATTACCTAACTCCAGATAGAATTAGAGATAAGTCTATTGTTAATACCAAATGATTATAGGATTGTACAACCATTATGGAAAACAGTATGAAGTATCCTAAAAAAATTCAAATAAATAGAACTACCATACAATCCAGCAATTCTACTTCTGGATATGGATATGGATATGGATATGGAGATATATATATATATATATATATATATATATATATATATATATATAAAATCTCCAAAGAAAATGAAATCAGTACCTGAAAGAGATAACTGCCCTCATATGTTCACTGCAGCATTATTCACAATAGCCAAGTTATGAAAACAACAAGGTAAAAAAAAAGGAAATCCTGCCATTTGCAATAATGTGGATGAGCTTGTGGGACATTATACTAAGTGAAATAAGCCAGACACAGAAAGACAAATATTGCATGATAGTACCTGTATGGAGAATCTAAAAAAGCCTAAGCAAGAGAAACAGAGAGGGGAGTGGTGGGTGTCAGGGGATTGGGAGTGGTGGTGGGTGATGGGGAGATGTTGGTCAGAGGCTACAACCTTTCGGTTACAAGATGAGTAAGTTATAGAAAACGAATGTACACCACAGTAAATGTAGCTAATAATAATAAAGTATTGTATTCTATAGGAGGACATATAAGAGTAGAATGAGGATATACTCATAGGAAAAGTGAAAGGCTATGAAAAAAATACAGTAATAGACTGATTCCTTCATTTATTCATTTGTACATTGATTGATGATCCTTTTGAAAACTAAAGTG
The DNA here is from genome assembly GCA_004024845.1 of Tonatia bakeri. Lineage (NCBI taxonomy): Eukaryota > Metazoa > Chordata > Mammalia > Chiroptera > Phyllostomidae > Tonatia > Tonatia bakeri. The sequence continues at coordinate 91,321 of PVIA01006019.1, read as the reverse complement.
TATAACTTCTTTTGATGCCAAAAATAGTCAATAGAATGTATAAAAAGGCTTAAAGTTTTTAACTTAACATAAAATTTCAATTCTCAATAATATTCAGTATGTTTACCTGTTTAATGATCTTTTTATTGCAGCCTCCAGAATTTTCTTCCTGCCCATTGAACTCTGATGAAGCGGTGAACAAATGGTTGCACTTTTATGAGATGCAGGCTCCTTTAGTTTGTCTGCCAGTTTTTGTCTCCAAAGACCCAGTAAGTCTATGTCTGTCATTTATATGGCAGTATACCACAAGGATAATGCTTGGTTTTTAGGATTATTATTTTTTTTTTAGAATTAGACACTTTTGTGTTATTTAACAATTAGGGTAGTCTCTAGAATTATGTTGAAACAACCCTGAGTTAGGCAGAGCAGATTTTACCTTTGAGAAAATAAAGGCACAGGCATTTTAAATAATACCCAAAGTCATGTTATTAAATAGTAGAATCACAATAGAATTCATTTTATTTGCTGTTCATTATGTACTGTTCATTATATAATAATACTATACAGTAGAAAAAATGTTATCATATAGAGCAATTCAAAGCAAATATCTACCAAAATACTGGCTGGCAATATTTTTTGATCCAATGATTACATGTCTAGGAATTTATCCTTAAATATTTGCATAAATGTGTAAAATGATTAGTTAAAAGGTTATCCATGACAGAACTGCTATAATAAGCATGCAATTGGAAATAATCTAAACATCAGTTGGAAAAGCGGTATGTACATACAATGGAATACCATACAGGTGAAAAGAATGAGGAGACCCTTTTATGATCTGATATACAGAGATCTCAAAGCTATATTGTTAAATGAAGAAAAATAGTATGCAGCACAGTGTGTACAGAGTGCTACCATTTGAGCGAAAAAATTAAAAGTATATCTTTCTGGAAGGATATGAAAGAAACTGCTTACATTAGTTACCTGCAAAGAAAGAAAGTGAGTGGTGAGGTCAAGAAATGGAAAGATGTATTTCACTGAATATATCCTTTTGCATCCTTTGAATTTTGAATCATATGAATGTGCTACCTACCTAATAAGATAAAAACCACCATAACATAAATTTAAAAGGTCCCCCTCCCCCCTAAATATATTCTGTCCGAAACAACTTGAATATTAACAGCTCGTCTGCCGTCCCAGGGGTTTGACCTGAGGTTGGAGCACACTCACTGTTTCAGTCATCACGGAGAAGGTGGACACTACCACTATGACACAACCCCAGAGACAGTGGAATATCTTGGCTACTTCTTACCTGCAGAGTTTCTCTATCGCATTGATCAACCAAAAGAGACCCATTCGTTTGGGCGAGATTAAACCAACTGCCACTAATTTAGAAAAATAAATGATTAAGTTAATGAGTTGATTAACTCATTGATTGATACGAATATAAAATCTAATAGAAATGATCTCACTACTTAGACTATAATTTCGGCCTTTGAAATGAAAGATATGTTGACATTATGCTGTGTTATGTCATAGATCTGTCTGAAAGGCTCATTGGGAACACAGATACATAAAGGAGCTGTTCTTCATTATTCTTTTATCCTATAAAATCAGTCTTACATTTATACTGTAAACATAAATATGACCTGGAGTCATGTGATTGGTTATTTTTACATAATTTACATTTGTTTAAATTATTAACGTTTTCAAATTAGTATCAAAACTGCTAATTGGATATTAGAAAAATCAGTGTTGGGAACTTGGATAGTTGTCGAATCTTTGTATTGAATTTTAAAAATCCATTTTAGAAGTCAGAGTGCACTTATTTCATGGAATACGGTGGTCAGACGGAGATACTTTAATCCTGTGGGTGAAGTTCAACCTCACTCAGAGTTCCCAAATTACCTTTCACAAGCAGCAGCAACTAGATGGCCAGCCATGATTCCTCCTCTGTTTGGGTTGCCAACTGGAATCAGTTTGTGCCTTGTTGGTTACTTGTAAGCAGGGAAAAGAAACAGTGTCAAAATATACATTGAAGTAAGTATATTATAACTTAAATTGAGGCTGTTGCTAAACATGACCACTGTCCTTCGAGAAATACAAAGTTATACTCTTACTGATTATAATGGTTGAAATTTTCCTCAGTGTTCTTTTATAATCATTAGCCAGAAATTAACTGTAACTTACTAATGCCAACATTGTGGAGATTTAGGAGCTCTTCAATATTAAACACATAATAAATCTTAAAAAATATTTTTTATTGTCTTCTTTGAATATTAGCTATAACATGTCCTTTGAGTATAAATTACTAAATATTATTTTTAAATAAGCACTAGTTGGTAGCAAAAATGAATAAAAACAATATATTCATGATATGATTTTGTGTTTCTTTTTAATGTTCTACCTCCAGACCAACATAGTATTCATTCATTCAACCAACAGGTATTAAATAGCTACCCTGCCCTCTGGCATACAAGTGCAGTCATTGCTATAGCACTAGTGTCTTTAACAGACATTCAGTTAGTGCCCAAAGCAGACATTCAATAAATATTGTTTGAATGAATGAATGAATGAATGAATGAATGGATAATTGTGCTAGATACTTCACTAGATGCTGGGATTTATTATTTAATCCCTTATATACTAGGGAAGACAAATAATAAGCAACCATACAATATTTCAGGTGGTAATAAGTGCTATGAAGAAAAATACAGCATTGGATGGACTGTAAAGGTGGATGCTGTTTTGCTGTGGCCATCCTACACTGAAACACAATGAATGCCCACCCCATCCAAAATTTGGTTCAGATGCCGAGACTAATGAAGTCTCACCCTCACTGTTTCATACACATATGGTTTGAAAGGGTTTATTGTTTGCATAATGAGGCTTTCTGGGGAAAGCAGGGCAGCTCCCTAGCAAGTTCAAAAATGGCTTGAGAGGACAAGGAAAGGAGACTGGCTTGGAGGGGGTGGTTATGGTGGTTAGAGGGAAGGCCAAGTGATGATTCTGTATGCAGTCTGAATTTCCCACAGATTTCCAAGGAAAGAGTGTCCACGCTTTCTTATCAGCTGGCCCAAATTTGGAGCAGAAGGGGTAAGACTTAATAGCTGTCAGCAGCCAAACGTCAAAAATAGAATCAGACTCTATATTACACATTTTACATAGGGAGTTCAGGGGAAACCTCTGATAAAGAGACATTTGAGCAAAGACGTGAAAGAAATGAGAGAGTGAGATATGAAATTATTCAGAAAATACCCTCTGGCAGATTCAAAGCACCAGAGGTAGAAGAGAACTTGCTACGTTCAAGAAACAGCAAGGAGGCCACTCAGAACCCAGTAAGATTCTGTGGGAAAAACAAAATACACTCACAGGGTGGAGCAAAAGCAGGTTGACAGTTGTTTATGTGGAAAACAGTGCAAGAACTGTAAACGTACTTTTGCCCCACCCTTATAGTGTCACAAAATATGTTAATGACATACTCACTTTAAAATTAGGAATGTGATAAGGATGCCCAGTATCATTAATCAGGAAAAAAAGGACAGAAAGAAAGACTAGGTGTAATTAATGAGAAGGAAGAAAAAAAAAAAGCTTCTTAGCAGAAAACATGATTGACCTCTTAGAAAACCAAAGAGCATCTATACTGAAATTATTAGACTGAGTTCAAAAAAGTTTCCTAAATGTAAAATAAATATATAATGGGTTGCATTTCTACATACTAACAAGAAACAAAAATGTAAATGTGAAAAAGATATCAACAACAATGTTATCAACAGTACATAGCAATATTTTTATTTAACAAAAATTATATATATAACCTTTATGGGTAAAATTATAAAACTGTTGAAAAAGAAGAGCCAAAATAGTTATAACTAGGAAGATGCAATATCATCAGCTCTTCTCAAAACTATAAATTCAACTCATTGCCAGTGTAATCCCAGTAGGGCTTGTCGTAGAATCTCACTAGTCAATCCTAAAATATATGAGATAGCCATAGAGGTCCAAGATCAGCAAAGATAATTTTCAAGACAGCCAGGCCAGGGGTACTTGATATGTAGATATAAAAATATATAAACTTATTAAAAGTAAGACAATGGGATTTTGGCACAATGATGGACTATCAAATCAATAGAACAGGAAACCAACACCAGAAACAGATCCTCATATATGTAGATACTTGATTTTTTTGACAGGTGGCATTGCGGATCAATGAAGAAAGGAAAATGTATTCAAATAGTGCTTCCAGAACCAGTTATTAGTATGGAAAAATAAAATTGGATTGGACTCCATAGTAGATGAATTAAAGACTTAAATGTGCAGGTTAAAATTTTTTAAGTTTTAGAAGAGAGTATAGGAGAATATATTTATGACTTACAGGTTTAGTAGGATTTCCTAAGGAAAATAAGGCACAAACAATTAAAGAAAAGATAGATAAATCTGATCTGACAACTTTAAAATGTAAAATGTTCATCATACTTTTGACAAAAAAGGAGGGGAAAAAACCACAGTCTGGGAAAACATGTTTTCAAAACATATCTTTTAAAATTCAACTTGTATTCAGAATGCATTAAGAACATCTCCAAATCAGTAAGGAAAAGACAAACACCCAATAGAAAAAGTAGGCAGAGTTTATGAACTGGCATTTGGGAGAAAAGGAAAAACCAATGACCAGTGTTAAAAGTTAAGATTTCTATTTCTTATTAGCCGATTAAATAATTTAGACAAATCACCTCACTAAAGACAATTTTAAAAGCTGGCAAAATATAAAAATACCTCCTTGAAGGGACTAAAGAGCTTACAAAGTAGTGAAGGACTACTAGGCCGACCAGGACTTGGGAGAGAACAGAAGCTCAGCGTTGGTGAGCCAGCCCCCAGGACCCACTGATGCTTCAGGCTTCCTACGCATGATTGCTGTTTTAAACTTGTGAGTTTTGGGATGCTCTATTTCACAACAGTAGGCAATTGATTTAAAAAGAAACACATGGAAATCATAAGTCATGGTTATTTCTAGGAGGAGGGAGGGAGAAGTGAACTAGGAACAGGACGAAGGAGCTTTAACTGTATCGGTAATGCTTTATTCCCTAAGGTGGATGTGGACACACAAATGTTAGTTGTTACCTTCTTTTTAACTCTAATACAAAGGAAAGGACATAGTACCATGAATCTCCCTTTTTTAAAAAGTATGTTCTTTTGCACATAATTTTTCACATATTTTTTAGGATATCTTTAAAGTTTGTACTAAATAATTGTGATTTAGTAATTTGATTTCCAATTATTTTTAAACTAAGTTAAATATTTCCCTTTTGTTCTTTTGACTTGGTTAGAATTATTTTCTGACATACTGACATCCGATTCCTAGATATATCATTTTTTTCCTAAGGAGTTATCCATTGTGTGTTCGGTGACCTCCATTTGTGATAATGTTGGGTAAGGATATCCTATTTGCCTTTGGGAAGGATGGGAAAATGTTAATAACAAAATACTATGTGATGTTTTGCTATGAACTGTATTGGAGTATCTATGTATTAAGATTGAATCATGCTATACTAATTTCTTTGTGTTAAATACTAGTGAATTCCTGTGAGGCACATTATTAATGAAATGACAACTTATTTTTCAAATGCCCACAGTGGTGCAGTGATAAAAATCAAAGTGTAGGTAAAGGGTTAAGAGGTTTTTGACTCTGAAAAAAGTTGTATTAACAGGCAGCGGGTGCTGCATTCAGTGATGGAGAAAAATGAAGACAGCACTAACTGCAGAGAGGGCTGAGACTTCCAGGAAGTCAGGAGATGGGCTGAGTTACTGAGGATCACAACCCTGGGGTGTGGGGTAAGGGGTGGGGCAGTGAAGTGAGCTGTCTTCCTGCAGGCTTGCCTGTTGAGTTCACACCTGAGGTCCCTAGAAGTTGCCTTTAGGACCTAAAGTGAGAATTTATGCTACATTAAAATACTTCTACAGTGAATTAGCTTGGGTCCCACTCTAAAGCTACTTGCTCCCCACCTGATTTCAGATGGGGTGGATTCTCTGAAAAAGTTCAGACTCTTCCCCTGACTAGAGAGTGTGAACACTGCCTTTACCTTCCACCAGTTTTATTTAAAGTGGGTTGCACGAACCATAGCAAGGGCACAAGACATTCCAAGGGATTTAGGGATACTAGAATATCTGTCTACATATTTTATTTCATCCTGTCTTATTTTTATTTTTGCATCCATTTCTTGAAGTACATTCTATTAGGGATGTCAGCTGAAATATTGTTTGCTGACAAATGTTCAAAATGCTTAAAGACCAGATACATTTACATCATCTTTCCAAACCTAAAATGAGAACGCAAGCTGACAGATAAAATATTATTTGATTATTAATTGTAATATATAATTAAGATAATTCTATAATTAAGATAATTAATTAATTATATTTGATTAATCGAATATATACACCAAGTTTTCATTGAGAATCTGGTACAGTCACTGGGCAAATCTATGGCTGGTTCCTGTTCCTGGAACCTCCGTCCTACCTTTGGCCCTATTTCTCTGATACGTCCCATGTTTCTAAAATGTTCTGTTTTTCTGGAGTATGTCAACTACAGCAAAGAAGTCTGACTTCTTTAAGTTTACAAGGATGGTTGGGATTAGCTGCCTTAGCAAACTTAGTATTTGCCACTACAGTAGATATCTAAAAACAGACTCCCCTTTGCTTTTGGCTTTAGAACCACAGCTTCCTATTAGATTGAAGCCTCTGGGTGGCCTGTTCTATCATTTAACAGCAATTTGCTGAGCATCATTAATGTGCCAGGCACTGTGAATATATACAAAGATGAGCAAGACATGGTCCCTGCCCCAGAAGAGCTCACTCCAGTGGGGACACTAGCTGACATATGAACAAATAAAATAGGATAAGTCCTAATGCATTATCCTATAAGGCACTGTACAGTAAAGGAATTTACATACCACATATACAAAAACAAATTTAAAAGAACACATGAACTTCTGGTACTGGCCAAGATGCAATAAGCTGACAACAGCCTATTTCTATCACAATTACAAAATACAACACTTTGGACAAAATGCAAATAGCAACTCTCTGAATACTCCTGAAAATTAAGCCATAGCAGGCTAGCTGAAGAGGGAAGACAGATCTTGATGAATGAATAATATGATGATGAGTTTCCTGATTTTTCTTTCCTATCTCCTGAATTTGACCGGAGGCAACCTAGGTCACACTCTGCAACAGGCATAGACAGTAAAAATTGCCAAGAGAGGTCTACTGGCCAGAGGACTGGGAAAGGGAGCCCCAGGAAGTCAGTGTGAAAGTCTCCATCTTTTCCTTGTTTTTTCTCTCTCTCTTGTTTTAAACACTGCCCAAAGCTAAACACCTGTAACACCAAGAGAAAACCCAGCAAAATTATTCCAGAGAAATTAGGAAATGGGCCTCTTCTGGTCCCATTTTTCTCTCTCTTCCCTTGATATTTCACCAGGAGGCTGGCCCCAGCTGTGAAGAACTGCATTGCAATGTGGGGTGTGAGAGGGGCTAAAATTAACAAAAACTGGAATTTTTATGGCTACAGGAAGCAGGAAAAATGGTATAGTTATAGTATTCCCTGATTAGCCTTTTAATATCCATACAGATTTTAAGTGTGTATCCCAAATTATCTTACACTCTGTTCTGTTCTCTGTGTTTTGTTTTGGAGTTTTCCATTGGCCAGTCTCTGAGTTCACTGATCCTATTCTGTGCTATGTCAAATCTCTCAGTAAACCTATCCTGTGGGTTATTGGTTTCAGCTTTTTTTAAGTCTAGAATGTACACTTGATTTTTTTTTATAGAATGAAATTTTCTGTTCAAACTCCTCTTTTCATCCATTTTCCTCTATTTCCTTTAACACATTAGTTATTTTAGAGTCCTTGTCTCCCATCTCCAGTGGTTTGATCATCCATGGTGGATATGTTCCTATTATTTGTTTTTGCTTCTGATTATCAGTCACTCTTTCCTGCCTATTTACACATCTACTACTACTACTATTATATGCTAATATATACTATTGTGTGTTTTAGATGATATCTTTCATTCACCCTTCTCTTTTTAGGCAGATGAGAGACCCATTGCCTCAGTGTAATCAGAGATTGAGCTGAGTTGAGGTTGGGTTGCATCTTAAATTTAAATAAGACCCAGGCCACCTCTGTGTAGAGCCTGTTATTCCACGTATCTTTTATGGGATTTTAATTGAGAGCCTGACAGATCTGTCTCTTCAGCCTTGAAAGATGGTAGGGAATTCAGTTCTTTCCTTTGGAAACTTTGAGCTCCATGAAGCCTCAAATCTGATAAATACTTTCCATGGAACACTTCCTGCTGAACAGGACTTAGTCTCCCAGGTATCTGAGTCTGCAGAGGACTTCACTCTTTTTTCTTTTAATATTTAGGTATTTAAAACATTTGGAATTTACTTTTATTTATGGTATGAGTTAGGGGAATATAACTAAATTTGCATATATGACAGATTGTTGGCCCTGCTCCTCCCTTCATCCACACCCCTATCCACGTTACTCTGAAGTTTCTGCAAGTGAGAAAGCTGAGTATATCCCTCTCCTGCCCCTGCCTTTTGGGCTTGGCCATGGGCTTGTGGATATTAGATATGTAAAGCAGGCAAGGCTTACCTCTTGTACCTTTGCCATCACCATAAACAGAAATACCCTGACGAGCCTGCTAGTATAAGAAGAATGAGAGACACATGGTACAGAGTCATGTGAATGACCCATAGACCTGTAACTTGAAGTAGAATGAACCAGTTGGACCCACTCTAGATCAGGTGGCCCTCAAGTATGTGAATAAGCCCAGCTGAGACTGCAGATGGCCCAAACTGCAGAAGTATCAGCACCTTATAAAGATAAAATGAGAAATATGATTAAAACACTTAGCACAGCAATGGGCACAAATAGAGCCCATGGAAAATATTAAATTTATAATAAAGTATTAAAATTTTTTACAAATTTTGGCATAATGAGTAAGTATACCCCTTAAACATAATTGTGCTCACCCAAAATATGTTACTCTTGAAAATTCACCCTGTCCTCCACATACCCTGCCACATATATTCTGTTTCGGTAGAGACTGACACCAGGGCATCCTTATTTTCCCAAATACCTTTGAAAAGTAGTTTTTAAAAAATATATATTATTTATTTATTTTTAGAGAGAGGAGAAGGGAGGGAGAAAGAAAGGGAGAGAAACATCAATGTATGAAAGATACATCAATCAGTTGCCTCCTGCAAGTCCCCAACTGGGGACTGGCAGCAACCTAGGCATGCTCGCTTCCCTGACTGGGAATCAAGCCGGTGACCTTTCAATATGCAGACTGGCACTCAGTCCACTGAGCCACACCAGCCAGAGCTGGAAAGTAGTTTAAAAACACTTAGCTATCATGGTCAGAATAAAACTTGTGAAGATTCATAAATTGTATACATAATTCCTTAAATTAAGTAGAGTTTTGTAATAGAAAATAATCCATCTTCCCTGGCAGAACTCTTACTAATGAAATACTTTCTTGGGGACTCAGAGACTGGTTATACCACTGCTTCTTTTTTTTTTTCTTAATTGATTTAGAGAGATGGAAAGGAAGGGGGCAGGGGAAAAGAGGAAGGGGGAAAAGGAAGAGACGCAAAGAGAGGATGGAAGGGGAAGGGAAGAGAGAGACAGGGAAATCAATCAATTTGTTGTTCCACTTATTCATGCTATTCATTGGTTGACTCCCCTATGTGTCCTAACTATGGGTATATGGAACCCACAATCCTGGCTTATCCCTGACAGTGCTCCAATTAACTACCCTGCCAGGGCCACTGCTTCTTAATCTTTTAAATACTACTTATTTTCAATCACTCAGGCATAAAATAAATATGTATTAAGCGCATATTACATGCCAGTGTCTATTATGCTTGCTGGAGATAGTCGCCATCGTGGGATTTACAACTAACGGGAAAGCAGAGAATAAACTAATTATGAAGTATAATTTTAACTAGTAATAAACTAATTGTTTTCCTCAAACTGCACCCTATTTCATAACCCTTCAGACATGTTTCTACTCTAAGTGTAAGCCCTCAAATATCAGCATTCCCAGAGGGGCTCTTATTGCTAATATCCAGGGATCCATTCATTCCTTTTCTCCTACATCTTTCAGGCCTTCTCCAGCTTTCCTTCCTCCACGACTTTCAAACAAGTTAACACTTAAAATGTAGACAGACACCAAGGACCACCACCTCTACACTTCCGACCCGGGAATTTTCTCCCCACCCCGGTCCCCGAGTCGTTCCACGCCTCCAGCAGCCAGGTGTTTTTCCCAGTGCAGCACCAGGATTCACCGGAAGTTCTGGCCCGGAAGGCCCCAGCGCCCGCGCTTCATCACTTGCGTTCTGGTAGACTTGGAGCCCAGAGGGTCCTGCAGTGCATTCTGGGAAAATTGCTGGGCCTGCAGCTTCGTTTCCGGCCTAGAGCTCGCGACTGCTCTTCTGAGGGCCATCCGAGGCTAGGCAGTTCCCACGTTCCCGGGTACGGCGGAGGCGCTTCTGTTCTTATCTAGATTTTTGGCTCCTGCGGGGGTGTTTCCGCCTAGCCCGCGCCGCCAGAATGTCTGGTGTGCGCGCCGTGCGGATCAGCATCGAGTCGGCCTGCGAGAAGCAGGTCCAGGAGGTGGGCCTGGATGGCACTGAGACGTACCTGCAGCCGCTGTCCATGTCCCAGAACCTGGCGCGTCTGGCCCAGCGCATTGACTTCAGCCAGGGTTCGGGCTCCGAGGAGGAGGAGGCGGCGGGCACCGAGGGCGATGCGCAGGACTGGGCGGGAACCGGGGCCGGCGCGGACCAGGACGACGAGGAAGGTAAGGCCCCTGTCTGCTGCTCGAGTCCGCAGGGCGGGTCCAGGAGTCCCGGTACCCGAGGGAGAAATTTCACTCTACCTCTTCAGTGCTAGGTGAGATGCTGTGTGTATTTTTGAAAGTAACACGTCTGTATGAAAGGAACACCCGCGCAGAGGAGTAATTGTGTGTTCTCTCTCTCTGTCTCTCTCAAATAGCTGGATGACTTAGGGCACTGCTTGACTCAATACTCATACCTTTCTACAGGTTTTCTTGAGTTGGAGAGTTTGAGATACTGTTACTGGTGAATTTAAATACGTTTTTAATAGAGCTTTCGTCACTTGACACACTGGTTAAGAACCCTATAGTTCACATCTAGGCTCTGCCACTTTTTAACTGTGAGCGTGAGCGACTGACTTTGTTGCTCTGTGCAATGTGAATGTTGATGGGAACACCTACCGAAAAGACGTCTGTGTTGATCGGAGTGCGAGGTAAGGTTTAAGACGCAGGCAGGGGCCAAATCGTGTAGAGCCAGTAGGCCAGGATAAGCATTTGGCGATTATCATAAGGACAACTGAAAGCTTTCGAAAGATTTTAAGTAGACAGGTGATTTTGTTTAAAAAGATTACTCAGGATGCTAGGTAGTAAATGGAAAACAAAACTAGTAGGGAGACTAGTTAGAGAATTGTAGGAAAAGTTGGAGTGGTTTGGGGGTTTTTACAGTTGTCAAGGGTAAAAAATATTCACAATTCTTGATTTAGTTACGGGCAACAGACCCTGTATAAGTGGAAATTTTAGGATGGAATTTCAAGCCAATGGTTGTAAGACAATTGATCCATTTGGGAATCAAAGGTAAGTACCACCTCATACCTCACACAAAAATTTTTTACACAAGGATTAAAATACAAATGAAGAGAATGAAACAAAATATTGGAATGATGTTACAATCGCATAACTTTGGGAGTAGGAGAAATTTAAGCAAGATAGGAAATGCAAGTTGTAAAGGAAAATATATATTAATTGAATACAATTTTAAAATAATAATGGAAAAAGAGACTATAAATAAACTAAAGATAAGTGACAAGCTGGGAAAATTATTTGCAACGTCTATGATGTTGCAGATAACCAGTGGTTCATATCCCTCATATTTAGCCTGGAAAGAAAAAGGCAACTTACTGGGAAAATAGGCCAAAGGGAGAAACAGTCAACTCACAGAGGAACGGCTTCAGATCTCACTAGCAGGGAGAAGCAAACTAAACATCATAAAGATACTATTTTCATGCATAAGAGTAGAAGAAATTTGAAAGGTTGTCAGTATCCAGGTTGGGAATGTGAATTGATAGAGCCTTTCCGGAAGACAATTGGGCGATTCAGTATGTGTTGAGATTTTTAAATGTGCATCACTCTCTTTTTTTAAAAGATTTTATTTATATATTTTTAGAGAGAGGGGAAGGAAGGGAGAGAAGCATCAATGGGTTGCCTCTCCCACACCCCCAACCTGGAACCTGGCTGGTTGGCAGCCCCGGCTTGTGCTGCGACCAGCAATTAAACCTTTCTGTCCTTGGGATGATGCCCAACCAATTGAGCTACACCAGGGTCTAAATGTGCCTCTATTTTGACCCACTAATATTATGGCTAAAATTTAACCTACAGAAAACGTTGTGCATGTACACAAATGTGTGTTCAAGATGTTTACTGTTACTAGCATCGTTGGAACCAATTTACATGTGCAGTAAATAGGAATGGTTAAATTTATTGTAGAGCCATACTTCAGTCATACTGTATTAAAAGAATGAAGAAGATCTATCTGTGCTGATATGGAAGTATCTTTAAAACATATAAAGTGGGTCCCTGACCAGTGTGGCTCAGTAGGTTGGGCTTCATACCACAGAGCAAAAGGTCACTGGTGCGACTCCCAGTCAGGGCACATGCCTGGGTTGTGGGTTTGGTCCCTATTACAAACCAGTGTTTCTGTCTCAAATCAGTGTTTCTCTCCCTCTCTTTCTCCTTTCCTATTTCTCTAAAAAAAATAATAAAATCTTTAAAAAAGAAAAAAGGAGTAACTATAGAAGACATTTATTTCTGGCCTCTGTGCCAGGGAGAGAGATGCCTCCCCTAAGCTGTAGATATATGTAGAATAGAATAGAGTAGGGAAAATTGAGTAATAGAAATATGGGAGAATATGTATGTAAATGCATAGAAAAACATGTAGACAGGTACACCCTAACTGTTAATAGTGATTACCTTTCAGGATGGGAAAGAATTAGGGGTGGAGAATAAAGGAATGCTTTCACCTTTTACACTGTAACCCTTTATTGTTTGAACCCTATACAGGAAGCATATGTTCATGAAATTTAATTTAAAAAATAAATTTTTAAAAATTAAAAAATTGGAAGACACCTACTTATCATGTTGTAATGTTAGATTTAACTAATGGAAATTAGGTACCATATTGGTTTTAACACTGTAGGAATGCTAACCTAAATGTTAACAAAGATTCAAGAAGATTCAACAAAGATCCCTATGCCCTGGCGGAGGACATAGGGATAAAAGAGGGTACAATTTTTTTTATTGTTTTTTAAGTGCAGTTGTCTCCATTTTCCTGCCACCACTTCCCCCCTTTGGCTTTGTCCATGCGTCCTTTCTTTATACATGTTCCTTGATGACCCTTCTCCTTCTTTCCTCTGTTATCTCCTTTGCTCCTCCCCTCTGGTTTCTGTCAGTTTGTTTTTTATTTCCGTGTCTCTGGTTATATTTTGCTTGTTTGTTTTGTTGATCATGTTCCACTTATAGGTGAGATCATATGGTATTTGTCTTTTACCACCCGGCTTCTTTCTCTTAGTACAATGCTCTCCAGATCCATCCATGCTGTCACAGAGGGTAGGAGTTCTTTCTTTCTGCTGTGTAGTATTTCATCATGTAAATGTACCACAGTTTTTTGATCCATTCATTTACTGATGGGCACTTAGGTTGCTTCCAGCACTTGGCTGTTGTAAACTGTGCTGCTATGAACATTGGGGTGCATCAGTTCTTTTGAATTGGTGTTTCAGGATTCTTAGGGCATACAAAATAGGATACAGTTTTGAAATAAAATTTATTATTCTTTTAGTACTTTAAAATCTCTGGTTGAGCTTTCTATCTTTTATTCATTTTAACTAATATTAGTGTCTTTCTTTTTTCTCTCTTTTAGGGTTGGTAAAATTTCAGCCTTCTCTTTGGCCTTGGGACTCAGTGAGGAACAATCTGAGAAGTGCCCTGACAGAGATGTGTGTCCTCTATGATGTTCTCAGTATTGTTAGGGATAAGAAATTTATGACCCTCGATCCTGTTTCTCAGGATGGACTTCCTCCAAAACAGGTATTTTGGGGCTTTACGTGAAAAATGGTATCATTTTGTTACATTCCAGGATCATTTTTTGGCTGTGTGCTTATGGTTCCCTTTTCCTTTCATGTAAAATTAAGTCACGCTGAAGGTTTAAAGGCTAACTGGTTCAGAGGAAAAGCATAAAACTCCATCTCCTATTTCATTGATATGCCTGTGACCCTCGAGACAGTTAAGTTTCATTAATAATATACAAGTAAGACTTTAAAGTTTCCCAAATCTTAACAAATTCTTAGAGCCTTCATGCTTGGTTTATAATTTATTATAACAAAAGTATGATGATAAAATGGCTTTGGAGTCAGGAAGACCTGGTTTCAAATCCTGCCTCTGCCCTCACTAGCCCTGTGACCTTGAATAAATTATTTTCTCTAAGTATCAGTTTTCCCCTCTAATCTCCTCCCTTCGTTTTTAGGGTCTGGTTAGAAAAATTAGGCCAGGTTGTGGAGGAGGATATTGAAAGCAAGGTAAATTTATTGAGATCTGATGAAGAGTATATTCAAGTTTTGAACATTAGAAGATGAAAGGGAAGTGCCAAAGGGTGGTGAATTGGTGAATGAAGAGTCTGAAGTCAGGGAGGCCAGCTGAGAAGGTTTTTAAGGGAAACAAGCATCAAGTCAGTGGCATGGAGAGGGAGTAATTGTTGTAAGACTCCATTTATAAATAAAATTAAGTGAATATAATTGCTCACATGGCAATAGTTTCAGAACCTGGAAACATTGCTCTGGTAGACTTCTTAGAGATCATTAAGTATGCTCCGTCATTTTACAGAGACAACTAAGGCCCGGAGAGGTCAAGGATGTGCTCAGGTTGCAGTAAAGCCAGTGGTTAGAGAGCCAAGCTGAGACCTTCAGCGCCTCACTCATAACCCACCGCCTTTTCCACCTCTGTGCTTTTCCCACAGAGGGGTCGCCACGAATTTCTTGAGCTCTTCAAGGACAGAATTAGGTTCCCTAATATGATCAAAAGATTGTTGTGACATTGTCCTGAAACTTCATGACTTTGACTCTAATAGCCAGGAAACTTTGTATTTGGAAGTATGTCTGATTAATGCAGTATACAAATTGGTGTGACTATGGATATTTATGTATGCGTATACAACACATAGATTTTGATTTCTCATCAGTTTTCCAAAAATTAGCATTCATTTAAGTATATTACTATCAACGTGGCATGGTTTCAGTGTTAATTTGAAAGGCTCTGAGGTAGCTTGCTATATAATAAAAGGTAATTTTACAGCTATACTCAGTAGAGTCACTCATTTATTCATTAAATCAAATAGAATGAGCCAGGCATTGTTCTAGGTCTGTGAATATAGTGGTTTCTGCCATCTATAGGTTACATTCAAGGAGAGATTATGTACCTTAATCAGAAGTCTAATGAGGGCCACAAAAGAGTGTGCGTGTGGGTGGGGAGTGGGAAGTGTCAGTACCCAGGAGAGGAATGGCAGTACACAAGGGGAGGGAACGGCCCCAGGCTGGGCAGAGTTGATGCAGTGGTCAGTTCTGATTGGTAGTCCATTGTGGTGGTTTGGTTTAACATAAGTCTTTATCTGAGTTGACCAAAGAACTAGGTTGAGGTTTTTTTAAAAAAACATTACCGTATTGTGTATTTTTCCCTTCTTTGCTTTAATTTCTAAATTTCTTGAGTAGGTATGTTATTATTGAAAAAATGTGTAATTTTGTAGTCATTTAAAAATGATACAGAACTACCCTGTTGGATTGTTTCCGATAGAATCCTCAGACATTGCAGTTGATCTCTAAAAAGAAGTCACTTGCTGGAGCAGCACAGATCCTCTTGAAGGGGGCTGAGAGACTGACTAAGTCGGTTACGGAAAATCAGGAAAATAAGCTACAAAGAGACTTCAACTCTGAGCTTTTGAGATTAAGGCAACACTGGAAACTTAGAAAAGTTGGAGATAAAATCCTTGGAGATCTCAGCTACAGAAGTGCAGGTATAGGTCATTGTTAACAACTGCTCTTAGACCATAGTTGTCAAAAGAACTATACAGAGTTGATTATAATGTTACATATTCTCCTATAATGTAGTGTTTCTCAGTTACATATTGAAGCTTTAATTTCTTTTTTTGTTTTTCTTCTTTGTCCTTATTTTACTTTTTGAAGTTTTAATTTCTGCACACATAAGCCTGAAGAAGCTAAAATTACTCTTACAGCCTTGTATAAATAGTTTATATTCACTTTGAAAACCTGTTAGATACATTTAACAAAGTTCAGAGGTAGGGCTTAGGTGCTAACACAGTCTGAGCTATAATTGACATTTTTGTCAGAAGTAAGGAGGAGGGACTGGGCTCTGCAATTAGGGGCTTACCTGTAACCCTTAAAATCTGGGCATGAAAGGAGAAAAGAAGCATTTCTATTATTTCTTACTCTTTTTTTCTCCCTTCAGTCTACTAAGCTGGGTGAAGAGAAAGGATGGTAAAAACACTTCGCTTACCTTTTTCCCCATTAACCAAGGCTGCAAGAAATGTATTGAATACTTTGTTGGAATATACCAAAGTTTGATGATCTTGAATTCACATCTTTTGGTATATATTTCATTATTGTTGAACTATAAAAGCAGGCTTCTTAAGGTATTCATGGTAGTGCCTTAAAGCTGCTGAAGTGCATTCAGAGGAAGTACACAATAAAAGTTTATAAGATTCACAGCTTAATAGGGTAAAAGCTTTCAATGCTAAGGGGTAAAGCAAGGAGCCCTGGCTGTGATTGTTGAGATAGTAATAGTAGGTCAATATTTTAAAATGATTCATTTGCCAGAGCAAGTTATCGTTGTTCTGAAATTAAAGGAAGGTAGGTTGAGATGGTTAGTCAAATACAGGAGGACTATGTGCCTCAGCACTGATATGAATTGGGAAATTTCGGATTCTGAAGGCAAAAGTCCCTTTACATAGATGAATTCAAGATGACAAAGACATTTTTACATGTTATTCGGCCATCCGTAGAAGCTGTACTTTCTGTCTCTAGACATTGTAAGTGCTTTCCAACAAATAATTCTCTGCAAATACTTTACCTCATTTGTTGCTATGGGACAGTCACCCATGATTATAAAAAGATTTGATTATGTTTGTTTCTAATTGCAAGAAGGTCTCGACCATCTTCCCTTGTTATAAAACAGCAGTTACTTTTAACCACCCATTCCTCATATAATTCAGCAGCCAAAACAACTTACCAGAATTTTTGCACTGAACAAAAAGACATTATGTAAAAATCTAGGAACTGCTTGAAGAAAGTGCACCTACTATCCTTTAGTCTTTCTCCTGAAGGACTTCAGCTGCAGCCTTGTTAAAGAGGCTACTTTCCAGAAGTACTTAATCTCCAAGATTTAAATCTCAGGAAGTACATTCATTTTACCAAAACTCCATTGGAATAAAACAGTTCAGATAGTCCATGAGGTTCATCTTATAGTGATAGCATTAGACTAAGAAGTGTTATGTTTTAAGTTAAATAATAACTTAAATAATAACCTGCTTCCCTTCTTCCCTTTGCTCAGCACCCCTTGCCCTTTCCCCCGAAATACGTGTTTTGGTGGGACCTTAATTTATAATTCAGTGATGTAGATGTGAAATATATACTTAATAATATATGTTAAATGTATAAACTGCTTTTTATTTTCCTATTTTTAATACCCTACCAGGATCTCTCTTTCCCCATCATGGTACATTTGAAGTAATAAAGAATACAGATATTGATCTGGATAAAAAGATACCTGAAGATTACTGTCCCCTTGATGTTCAAATTCCTAGTGATTTAGAGGGGTCTGCGTACATCAAGGTATTTGCCAGAGTATTTGTTTTTTTGTTTTTTTTTTTTAAGATTTTATTTGTTTTTAGAGAGAGGGGAAGGGAGGCAGAGGAGAGAAACATCAATGTGTTCTTGCCTCTCATGCGCCCCCCTACTGGGGACCTGGCCCTCAACCCAGGCATGTGCCCTGACTGGGAATCAAACCTGCCACCTTTCAGTTCGCAGGCTGGCGCTCAATCCATTGAGTCACACCGGCTGGGGCCAGAGTATTTTTCAAGTAATTTTTTATTAATAGCCCAGAAGCTAATTTGCTAACATCTGTATGTGCATGTTTTTATTGTCATGTAGGTTTCCATTCAAAAACAGGCTCCAGACATAGGTGATCTTGGGACAGTTAACCTTTTCAAACGACCTTTGCCCAAATCCAAACCAGGTATAGTTTTGTTCTGTCATCTAACTTTTAATCTTAACTGAGCGTACATATACACATAAACTAAAGATAAATAATTGGTAGAAACAAGTAGATATTTTGGAGTAAGAACAATTAGAAATGTGCTACATATAATTTGTTAATCATAAGTGAATAGCTGTGCGATCTTTTTAAAAAAATTGAACTTATTTACCAGTTTTCTTTATGTAATAGAAGTAATAATTTTTATATTTTGGGAAGAATATGCTATATATAATGTTTTCTGAACTTCCGTTGTGTATATTTCAATCACCATTTAAGCTAGTTAATGCATAATATACTTAGATAATTTATATGTATATGTCTATATATATCTTCTCTCTTTCAGGTTCCCCACATTGGCAGACAAAATTAGAAGCAGCACAAAATGTTCTCTTGTGTAAAGAAATTTTTGCACAGCTCTCTCGGGAAGCTGTTCAAATTAAATCACAGATCCCTCACATTGTGGTGAAAAACCAGATTATCTCTCAGCCCTTTCCAAGTAAGAGCAACCAACCCTTTTGAGATTTATAAATGAGACTTTCTGGTTTGGGCAACAGGACTAAGGGATAGCTAGTTGGGTGTGTCGAGGGAGTAGTAAGAGCTGAGAGGTAGTGTGCTGCTTAGAAGGGCAGCTGGGGAAGCATGCAACACCAACTGCATTGCTAAGTGTGTGTCCCAAGTAGTGGAATTGCAGATTTTAAATGGTATGTGTTTACATTTGCGCTAGCAAGGGCATTATTTAACAGCATTTGCTCTGAGGTATCTGTGCTAATGCCATTTGTGGAAGATTTTTCAGGGATTTTCGCCTTATTGTCTAAATGACATGTCAGTTAGAAAATGCTTAATCTATTAAGCACCTGTATTTCTAAATTTTTGGAAATTAGATTGTAATTTTTTTAAATATATTTTATTGATTATGCTATTATAGTTGTCTCATTACCCCCCTTGATTCCTCTCCACCCTGCCCACCCCCTCCCACCCACATTCTCCACCTTTAGTTCATGTCCATCTATCATAAGTTCTTTAGCTTCTACATTTCCCATACTATTCTTGCCCTCCTCCTGTCTATTTTCTACCTACCATCTATGCTACTTATTCTCTGTACCTTTTCCCCCTCTCTCCTCCTCCCACTCCCCTGTTGATAACCCTCCATGTGTTCTCCATTTCTGTGGGTCTGTTCCTATTCTAATTGTTTGCTTAGTTTCTTTTTGTTTTTGTTTTAGGTGTGGTTGTTAATAATTGTGGGTTTGCTGTCATTTTACTATACATATTTTTTTATCTTCTTTTTCTTAGATAAGTCCCTTTAACATTTCATATAATTAGGGCTTGGTGATGATGAACTCCTTTAACTTGACCTTATCCGAGAAGCACTTTATCTGCCCTTCCATTCTAAATGAAAGCTTTGCTGGATAGAGCAATCTGGAATGTAGGTCCTTGCCTTTCATGACTTGGAATACTTCTTTCCAGCCCCTTCTTGCCTGGAAGGTCTATTTTGAGAAATCAGCTGACAGTCTGATGGGAACTCCTTTGTAGGTTACTGTCTCCTCTCTTGCTGCTTCTAGGATTCTCTCCTTCATTTTTACCTTAGGTAATGTAATTATGATGTGCCTTGGTGTGTGCTTCCTTGGGTCCAGCTTCTTTGGGACTCTGAGCTTTGTGGACTTCCTAGAAGTCTATTTCCTTTGCCAGAATGGGGAAGTTCTTTATTATTTGTTCAAATAAGTTCTTTACTTGTTGCTGTTCCTCTCCTCCTTCTGATACCCCTATAATTTGGATGTTGGAACGTTTAAAGATGTCCTAGAGGTTCCTAAACCTCTCCTCATTTTTTTAAATTCTTATTTCTCCATTCTTTTCTGTTTAATTGTTTCTTCCTTCTGATCCACTCTATTGTTTTGAGTCCCAGTTTCCTTCCCATCACTATTGGCTCCCTGTGCATTTTCCTTCATTTCTCTTATCGTAGCCTCCATTTGTTCATCTAATTTGCAACCAAAATCAACCAGTTCTGTGAACATCTTGATCACCAGTGCTTTGAACTGTGTATCTAATAGGTTGGCTGTCTCTCGGTTGCTTAAAAGTACTGGTTCTGGGGCTTTCATTTCTGTTGAGCCATGTGCTCCCCCTGCCCCCCCGCCTTTGGTCTGGTTGCGCCTGTTACAGTGAGGGGTGGAGCCTTAGGTGTTCAGCAGGGTGGGTTGCTGGGTTGTGACATTGTATGTGGGGGCAGGGTTCGAGAGGGAACAATGGCGCTTGCTCCACTCTTCGTCAGACCTCAGTCCTCTCCGCCGCTTCCCCTAAGCAAACTGGGCCCCTCTGGTGCCAATTCCCGCATGGGTGAGCTTGTGCACCCTGTGGGACTTTCCAAGGACCTCTCCTGTGAGGCTAGGAATTTCTCCCTGCGCCTCAACCCCCACAGGTGTTTTCAATCAATGTCCCAAGGCTCTATTTCCCAACACTGGGATCCTGGGTTGCACGCAGTGCCTTGCTTTACAATTCCTGCCTCGCTGGGTCTGCTGTTTGCTACCCCTTGGCTGGGGTCTGCCAGCTGCCACTTGTGTGCATTCAGGGTCCACCCGCTGCGGTCTTGCATACCCCAGATGCCTTACACGCCTGGTTCCAATGCTCTCTGCGCCGCTACCCGTGCCCGGCTGCCCGACTCCGCCCCTCCTACCGGTCTGGATGAATGGGTCTGTTTTAACTTCTTGGTTGTCCAACTTCCATACAGTTCAGTTTTCTGTCAGTTCTGGTTGTTATTCTGTTTCTAAATTGTTGTCCCTATCTTGGTTGTGCGAGGAGGCACAGAGTGTCTACCTGTGCCTCCATCTTGGCCAGAAGTCCTAGATTGTAATATTTTTAAAAAGCTGTTAAATGTCCCCTGGAGATCAATTTTAGTTAGCTGTGCACTCGTTTTTACATAAATTCTGAACATTATCTTAAATCTTGTCAAGGGAATGAGTTTTAGGAGAAATTTCATCCTGGTTCTCACAGGAGCAAAGTATCTCTCCTAGTTACTAAGACTTAAAACCAGATACCAGCTCCATGGTTATTTTTTAAAGATTTTTTTTTTTAATTTAAAGGAAAGATGAAACAAATTAATTAAAATATAGCTTTTGTTCACTTGTCTTTAGCCACAACTCAAGCTCAGTAAATCAACAGAATTTGAATTGTTAATATACATGGTAGTTTATTACATTTATGAATAGTCACTCATTTGGGGGTAAAAATGTTAATCATGAAGTTTCTTTAGGTTTAGAATGCATCTTTTGAGAATGGGCTTTGATTATACTTTATAAAGACAGGTTGTGCCTTTTCATACTTTAAGTTATTCATATCTGTTATTTATATCTTTTTTTTTACAAATAGGCTTACAGTTATCTATTTCTTTGTGCCATTCCTCAAATGATAAGAAATCTCAGAAATCTGCTACCGAGAGGCAAAGTCCGGAGGATCACCTTTATGTCCTAGAGCATAACTTGCATCTGCTGATTAGAGAGGTAACGAAATAAATATTTGTGTTTGTGTTGTGGTGAGCATGTCCAGGAGAGTGAATATACACGAGCCCCTCCACAAGTCCTCATTCTTCACATAACCACTCTCACTTCATGTGATGTGAAAGATTTTTCCTGTATGTTGAGGGAATGCAGAGGTGATCAGAGTACAGTCTCTGTTCCCTAGCTTAGTTTCTAGTGGTAAAAAAAATACCACAAGTTTTATAACGAGGTATAAGAAACACATGCTAAAAGGTGCACAGGGAAGAGTGATTCTGATTGGGCGATCGGGAAAAATGTCTTTCCAGAACCTGTGAACAGGATAGTTCTGTTATTTCGGGACATGTTCTATTTACAGGTCATCTAGAACTGTGTTTCCAGAGTGCTGGTTCATAGTTTAGGCTAATTTCAAAATCCCCTGAGAAGTATGTATTCCAGCCTCCACTGCCTCATCCCCAAATCTGGTTCAGTTGTTTGTGATGGTATAATAATTAGTATTCTTTTCAAGGTCCTCAGGGAGTTCTGTTAGGTTGCCAGGTTTGGGAACCTCTAGTCTAGGGAATAGTGGGGTAACTATTGATCACATGTGTTCTGTCATGAGTCTTATTGAAGAATATTTGGTTTTGTACTTTAAAACTTCTAAATAAAAATGATAGCTTGAGCCCTGGCTGGCATGGCTTAGTGAGTTGGGCATTGTCCCACAAACTGAAAGGCCACTCGTTCCATTCCCAGTCAGGGCACATGCCTGGATTGTGGGCCAGGTCCCCAATTGAGGGCCTGCGAGAGGCACACTGATACTTCTCTTTCTTCCTCTCTTCTCTTCTCTCTAAAAATAAATAAAATCTTAAAAAAAAAAAAGAAGGGCAGCTTGAGAGGGACGCTTCATTTTACGAGCTCACCCGATGCATGGCCTGGTAAGTACTAGCATTTATCTGTGTACCAAGACTGCCTCCATATGTGGTTCAGATCTGTTGCTTTCATGTTTCCAGAATGGGAGCTGCTCTTTGAGCATTGTGTGGTATTTAATCTGTGGGTACTGGTGGTTTATAACAACTGTTCTTGGTCCAGTTCCATAAGCAGACCTTGAGTTCCATCACGATGCCTCATCCAGCAAGTGCGCCTTTCGGCCACAAGAGAATGAGACTTTCCGGTCCTCAAGCTTTTGATAAAAATGAAATTAATTCATTGCAGTCCAGTGAAGGACTTCTGGAAAAAATAATTAAACAAGCAAAGCATATTTTTCTGAGAAGTAGGTAAGGATGAACAAAGTTACTTGGTTTTGTTTGTTTTGTTTTGTTTTGAAACTGCAGCCTTTATTCCCTTTATTAGTCATCTCACATGTATTCTTTTGGGCATGTTTTAACCTCTTCTTCCAGGGAGAGGCAGGTGGCTGCAGTGTAAGAGCTTGTGATTGTAAATGGTCCTGTCAGGTTTGGGGAAGACCGAGGTCCACTAACACGTAACTGACATGGCACTGCAGTTTTGGGAGACGACTGACTAGGAGTGTGCCTTCCAGCACCATACGTTCTTCAGTATCTCTGAGATGCTTATTCCTGAACTGATTAAAATCTCTTTTTGAGGCTTTCTATGTTTTCTGGTTGTCACACATTGTAGGACTTTAGAAAGCACTTTTGTACATGTTGACTATGTAATTCTTATTCTCTGAGGTAGATAGTCTTAACCTATTTTTTTTTTTTATGAGAAGATTGAGACAGAGAAATTGTGCAACTCGCTCAAGGTTACACAGCTAAATGGTAGCAAAGTCAGGATTTATGCCCAGGTCTGTGCAACTCCAAAGCTCATTTTCTTTCCTCCTATACAAATGAACTTGGCATGACTGGACCTAAATATATCTTTTTCAAATGTTGAAGGGTGTTCTTCTATTTTGTTATTGATACTTAGTGAAAAGGTCTGTTTTTCTTCATAATTGTCTAGACAGTGTTCAGAATTTCAGGCGTAGGCACACAATTGTTCTGTGGATGATATTTTATTACTTTTGATTATCAGTTTTTTCCTGTTAATACAATCATGGTTTTATTAGCATGTTAGTTTGTAGTCTTCGAATGGAAACTTAGGTCCTTCCAATTTTAGTAAACAAATTAGGAAGACATATTGGAGAAAACAGCAGATAGAGTGAAAAGAGTAAGGGATTGAGGGTAAAAGATGTGTTTAAACCCAGGGTTCAGCCACTTGCTAAGTAACTTTGGGCAAGTTAAATATTATCTATGGTCTTCATTCTACTCCTCAGGGAGTATAGGAACCTGATTAAGGTTCATGTTAAATAATGTATGCAGAAGTTCTTACAAACAATAAAATAGTATATAGTAGGTTACTGTTACTCTTCATCTGCATATTTTAATTATAAAAGCTGTTATTTTGATTATATTATTAATTTTGCAAATTTCTGATTGACCACAAAGTTAAATGTTCCCTGAAATAAATAAGGGGCATGGAAATAGCTACCTTTACAATCATTACACATTTCAGAGTAGTAGTTATAGTCTTGGAAGCAACAAAGCTTTAAAAATGTTCCCTTTTTCCCCTAAGTATAGAAATAATCTTACAATTTATGAACCCCCTCTATATGATACCATACACAGCAAGGTCTCTTAATAGGGTCATATATTTCGACTTACAGGAGACAAAAGTATGTTTACAATTGTTCATATGAAAGATAATACAATAATTAATAAATAATAACACAAGAATAAGGTGTGGTTTCGTGTACTCACAACTCTAAACCTACTTTTGCCCACCCTGTAATTCAGGACTTGTGTATCTTTTTTTAAAACCATATCTGGGATTATAAAATTTTATAGCCTGACTTCAAAGATACTTTAATATATCCCATTATGTGAATATTTCATGATTTCCTTTATTATTTCTCAGTTGCCTCAGGACCTTATAACAGCTGACTTTGCCTTAAAATGTTTACTTTGCAGATGGTGGTATTTTTATATTTTTATTGTTTAAAGATTTTTTACTTATTTTTAGAGAGGGGAAGTGTGGAAGAGAAGGAAAGAAACATCAGTGTATGTTTGCCTCTTGCATGCCCCCTACTGGGGACCTGGCCTGCAACCCAGGCATGTGCCCTGACGGGGAATTGAACCTGCAACCCTTTGGTTCGCAGGCTGGCGCTCGATCCACTGAGCCACACCAGCCAGGGCATGAATGGTGGTATTTTTAAAAAGTAGTCATCTGGTTTTCAAACGTCCATAAAATTTATGTGATTTATAATCTTACTATTGTATATGATGGGCTTTAAAAAATATTTACTTCTTTTCTTTAAAAGAACTGCTGCAACCATTGACAGCTTGGCGAGTCGCATCGAGGATCCTCAGATACAAGCTCACTGGTCAAATATTAATGATGTTTATGAATCCAGCGTGAAAGTTTTAATTACGTCACAAGGTTATGAACAAATATGCAAGTAAGTGTCAAAAATTAAGTTATTCCTTTAAATATATTAAGTTACTTTTTATGTATTGATGTTTGCTCCGTGATTTCATCAAGAATTGGGCGTTTACTTGCTAAGCGGCATAACATTCCAATAAATTATATCAACTGTAGAGTGTTTGTAAGAGTGAGAGGTAAGAATGTCTAAAATAGTTTCTATTACGTAAGTATCACATATTTGGGCTGTGGTGAAAAAGGAACTTCAGCCTGGAGCAGAAAATTGCCATACTCCGTGAGACCTAACTAGTCACAGAGACTTCCCAGCCAGTGAAGCACACCTCGAAACGGTCACCACCCTCAGGAGTAGGGGACTGTAGTATATTTATAATGCTCTTTTTTGACCTGAAGGTTTTTATGTACTGTTTCTTAAAAATAAAGAATAATAGATGAGCATGATTTAAAGGATCAAATATAGAAGATAAAAGAATACACAGTGGAAAGGAAGTCAGTCTTGAAACTTCTAGGAACAGACGGTGGAGCAAAGCTGGGTCATGGTTTTCTTGCCTTACACCTGAGAAAATAATGAATTAATTTGTGGGGACGGGGTGGGAGAGTAGGTGCTCGACGCAGACGAAAAGTTTGGCATGCATTTTTAACTGTTAAGGCTATGTGATGGGGTCATTGGCTTTCATTATATTATACTCTACTTATGTTTGTTTTTCAAATTCTCCATTATAAAAAGTTAAGAAAGAGCATGATCACAAAGGAGAGGAAAAGAAAAAATTCTCAGCATTGAATTGTTTACATCTAGAACTAAGACCAAACAGCTGTGGGAGTATGGTTAGGGGACCCATCGTAAACATTTGTAGGAAAGTGATAGTGCAGCCTTGACAGGATCAGGAGGGGCGAGGGAGTAGAGGGAAGTAGTAAAATGCTCTTCTCTTCATCTGTTATAGGTGGGGCCATCTTATGCCAATTAAAGTTGAAAGTAATTCTTTCAATTGTAGAATTCCCCAGAAGCAAGCACTTAAAACACTTTCTTACACATCCTGTAGGAAAGTCTATGCATTTACACACACGTATCACATCCTGCCTGCACCCTCTTCTACACAGTATTGTGTGCTTTGTAAAAATTGAGAGATAATTTGCATAGAAAATTCACTGTATTAAATTAAAGTATACACTGTTTTAAAGTGTATTACATAACTATCATCACTGTCTAATTCCAGAACATTTCCATCACCCCAATAGCAATCATTACTAATTAATGTGCTTTTTCTACTTGGTAATATAATATTGGTGATATTCCTTATCATAGAGATCCACTTTATTCTTTACCATAGCTTTCTTTTGTTCCAGTGTGTACTGAGCCTTTTTCAACCTTCTGTTGATAAACATTTTAGTTGTATGCCAGCAAATCAATTTATAACTGTGCAAGTATGTCTGGGATAAAGTCCCACAAGTGTAACTGCTATGTCCAAAGATGAAGCATTTAAAATTCTAATTGCTACCAAATTGCTTTTCAAAGTGGTTACCACAAGTATGCTACCAATAGTGAGAATTCCTCTTCCCTCATACTTTTGTTTAAAAAAGAAAGAAATTAAAAACTTTCATTTCATGTATAAGTCTTTTAAGCCTTCTGAATATTGTGATTTTCTTTGAAAGAAATATGGTAAACTTTAATTTTAAAAAATTATAATTTTATGTAGAAAATCGTCAAACTATTATATTTCAAAATATTTACTGTAGGAAAAGTTAGAAAACAGAGGCACTGTCAAATATGGAAATATATGCTACTTTTTCTGCATTCGTTTACTTAGAATATTTGACTTGAGGAAATTTGGGTCTCTTGTACATGTCATATGCTAAAAATTTGTACATTGGTTTAGAAAAATGTCGTGATCTGTATGTTATTCATTGGCTGTATTTTGAGTTTCATTGTGTGACCTAAGCCTAGTTAATACTGTCCATAATCTGACTTGCTGATTATTTCAGGTGAGGGCAAAGAGTTAACAAAACTTTCTTCCTTTCTGTATGATAATTTGACCTTTGGTTAATTCTCTAGTTCTAGTTCCCTAGTAATCTGGTAAGGAAAGATGCCATCTATGTGTTACTGGGCAACATTGCTTATGGCAAAAACAATTTAAAATTAATAAAATGGATCTGGACTGGGACAAATTATAAATACGTGGAGGTAATGCCTTTGGACTTCCATTGATGGGGTGACTTCTAAAATTGGGCCATGTCTCTTGTGAGGACCCTGGAAACTTTGCCTATGGAGTTGTTACAAAAGAGCGTGGCCCTTGTCAGGTGAGTTTCTGAGTCAGGTCAGGTGCTGTGTGTACCGTGTGTGGACCACATCTCATTTAGCAAAGTGTGCTGCTGGTGTGCTGACAGCTGCCTGTCTTGTGCAGGGGCTGCCACCAAATAGGAGCAGCTGACACTGGCTGCTGGCAAGCTGTGGCTCCTCTCCTCTGTCCTTCTGAGTGGACTGGTGCTAAGGGTGACCTCTGGTAGTCCAGTCTGATGGTTTAGTTGAACCTAAGAAAACCCTCCACCCCCTGGGAGCTGGTATAGGTCATCAGAAGCATCTGTTTTTTCTTTGATGATAAGGTTTAGTGTTTGTGCATTTATAGGGTAATTTGGAACATTTCTGACTTTTAGTATGTGTGTCTGTACAGGTCCATTCAGCTGCAGTTGAATATTGGCGTTGAGCAGATCCGAGTTGTACACAGAGATGGTAGAGTAATTACACTGTCACATCAGGAGCAGGAGCTGCAGGATTTCCTTCTGTCTCAGGTACTAGTTGCAGACTACAAGTCTTGTGCCTATTCGTGTCATAACCAGTTAAAGGACAAAGTGGGTAAAAAGTAAGGTACAGTAAATTATAAAAGGAAAACCATTTTTTTCTGCCATCTTATTTGTGGAGCATATCTTACAATCTGTTGTTTAGTTGAAAGTGTTGATAAACTGTTCTAGTTTTATTTCCTCTTAGTTTGTGTTTAAGATAAAGATCAGTTCTGAAACTATCAAAACTTTATTTCTCATGTTTGCTAAGGTTTGCAGCTACTCTGGGACCACATGATAGTGAAGAAGTATTAACCCCAGAAAACTAGAGAAGGCCAAATCAGGTCAAAACTATAGTGACCATTATCTGTAACATTAAGTGGAATGTTTTAACCATAAGCCATGTGAAAGAGTTCCCCATATTACGGGGCAGCCTGGAACGTGCTGGTTCTAGTCTCGCCTCTATCACAAACTTGCTCTGTAACACTGGACAGATTTCTAGACTTTTCTTTTAACAAGTATAAAGTAACAACAGTATTTGTCTTAACTTTGGGGAGCTGTGGTGACCCAGTGAAATCCTGACTTACAGGAGAAAGGGTAGGTTTTGAGATGCTAATGTAAAATACTATGTTGTCACATAAAATTCTAAAAAATATTGATGCTCTCCATCCTCGCTTAAAAGCAATAATATTTTACACCGACTTGCTCCTTTGGTGCAAAGTAAATAAAATGCATTTGAGAGGCATGGCAGCTCTTGGTTGATTATGTCTAAAATGGCTTTGGCCAACTTAAGCACACACACACACAGAAATATATTGGAAGGCTGCTGGGTAGATCCTGGAATCAGTGGGAAGTCTAGAGAGCAAGACTTGCAAATGGATAGGGATCAAAGGAAACTAGATGGTGAGACCCACAGCCAGGCAATGCCACTGTTGCCACCCTGATATTACTTCCTTCTCCGCTGCTGGCAGAGCACACTCTAAAATTGCCTGTGTTGCAGTCAGGATCTCAACAGGAAACATGTGGCATACTTAGGAGGGTCTGTTTACTAAGGATCTATTTGCAAAGGTGGGGACACAAGAGAACCATCAGGAAAGGAAAGCTGCTAGTAGTACCCATTTAACTAGGCCAGTAGGGCCACAGGGGGAGAGGAGAGACAGGCGATAGGAACCCTAAAGGGGACAACCATGTAGAACAGACCACCTTCAGAATACCAGCAGCCTTTTTTCACTGGGTACAACAAGTCTAAACAGCCTCACAGGGAAGGTACCAGGAGAATAAACACCATGACTGCACTCTCTTCCTTGCCATCCTGCCAGCTCCCATTATGTGAACCCAACCTGAAACCAGGGGACATAGAAAGCTGTTAACGTAACCACACAGGTCAGGCTTCCAGGGCAGAGTAGGGCAGAGAGGGGATTGATAGGGTGAACCCAAGGTACTCAGCATGCCCTGCTACTTTGAATGTTATTCCACATTTAGTGATCCAGATGGGGAATCTCCAGTTAGTGGTCAGGACCTGTACTCAGGCTACCAGTAGACAGGGAAAGTGAGTATTGGCTGTTCTGCAGTGAAAAGGGGGGTCCTGCTCCCTCTCTTCAGTAGTCACACAGAGAAGGATTCCTTATACATGAGATAGGTTCCTGAGCTAGGCAGCAAAAACCCCACCAAAAGTTCATAATCATGTCAGGTCACTGCAAAGTAAATATCCATGCTGGTTATCAATAACGTTTCCTTTTTCATTCACAGATGTCACAGCATCAGGTGCATGCAGTTCAGCAGCTAGCCAAGGTTATGGGCTGGCAAGTGCTGAGTTTCAGTAATCACGTGGGAGTGGGGCCCATAGAGAGCATTGGCAATGCCTCCGCTATAACAGTGGCCTCCCCGAGTGGTGACTATGCTATTTCAGGTACTTTTACTTTGAATGAGGGGAGACCTTTGGCAGTTTGGCCTTAAATTAGCTTTAATAGGTCCTTGTGCTAAGAGTAATTTATCTCTGCAATAAGTGAGTCATGTAGTAGCTGTGCTAAACATTTACCTGATTATTGTTAATGTTCAGAGCAACAGGTTATTACTTTTGTCTTAGTAGTTATAAAAAAAAGTTTGTTTGCAACACATTCCTAGGAGAGCATTTGAAGCTGTCATCAACATTGTTAGTCCTGCAGTTCAAAACCTTTAATGTATAAGAGCTTTTTAAAAATGTACTGCTTAAAATAAAAAAAAAATGTACTGCTGCAAATTTAGGAACAATGGTGTCTGATCTGAAAGATGGTAAATAGGCGGGTAAGGGAGAAAGAGGTGCTTTATTAAACACCTTCTATGACTCAGGTACTTTAATAGGCACTTATGCGTATTGTCTAGTGGAAAATTTTATTTGGAGTGCTTATGGATTTAAAGCAATCTTTTCTAATACCTGCTCTAAATATTTGTAAGAATGGGTAATTAGAAATTCTTCCCCACAGGATCACAGCTTGTGAATCTGCAGTCTTGGTATTGCTAGATTTTTATTAATAAGAATTTAAAAATGCACTATTCTTCTTCCCTGAGTAATAAAGCCTTATTAAAACCTGAATTTCTTAATTCAGAATAATCTTTCTTTTATCCTTCCCTGTCCTGATTCTGAACATTTAAGTTTCATTATAAGGTATCTTATCAACCAACCCACTGAATGATTGGATTATTAAATACTTTTAGGAAAAAATCAGTTGGTGATTTTCTGAAAATATATAGGACATTTGACTTTCCTACACCAAAATTTATCTTGCCACATTTTTATAGTACAAGTTGTTAATTTGTGAATATTTATACAGCCTACTATATATACATTAGTAAATTACTTTTATTGTACTGGGACTGAAAAGCACTTTTAAGCAGAACTTTGAAGTTGATGACAGACAGGTTTTGTAGCCGTGGTAGAATGAAGTGGGGCGGTCGCCCCTTGTCTTCTGTGCTGGAGCAGCTGCGCTGATATTCTCGTTACGCCCCACAGTTCGCAACGGCCCTGAAAGTGGCAGCAAGATTGTGGTTCAGTCTCCTCGCATCCAGTGTAAAGACCTTCCAAAAAGTGATGTTTTACAAGATAGCAAATGGAATTATCTTCGTGGGCCATTCAAAGAAGTTCAGTGGAATAAAATGGAAGGTCGAAATTTTGTTTATAAAATGGAACTGCTTATGTCTGCACTTAGCCCTTGTCTACTCTGATTTTTTTCCAGAAGTTTTCAGAAACTTTGACTTGAGGTATTTGCAAGTCAAATAAAAGTAAAAGGAAGTGTAATCCTCCAGAGGATTGCTTTTTAAAAAATATTAATTAGCAGATGTTTACGTAGCATTTTGGAACCTTCACTTTGTAAGTGACGAGTGCTTTGCAGAAATTTATGTACAGTTATAGGGTGTACAGTATGGGAATATGTAAAATAACGCTTTTTTTATGCAGTTAACTTGAAATGTCAGTAACTTATGGGTTTGCATTTGCTTTTTTAAATATTCCTTTGATGTTGATGCCAAATAAAACATTAAGAATTCCAGATACTTTCTGAACTCTTAATAGTCTAAATGAATCGTATCTTTAATTGACTTGCCTAAGACCACAATTTATTTAAAGAAAGATGGCTTAAGAATATTTGAACACTCAGGATCCGGCTTTCATTCATACTAGATGCTTTCTCGGGCAACCAAAGGAGCCTACCCCACCTTCCCTGCCAAAGCTGTTCAAAGGTGCTCTTGTCTTCTAAAGTGCCTCCTCCTCCAGTGTCTTCTTCATACATGTGTGGCTCTCACCTCAGCAGGTACTGAGAACTTTCTCAGCACCACCTGAAGAAGAAGGCAGATTGTGTCTTTGGGGCTTCCTGGGATCCCTCTTTGGCCTGTCCTCCCACTTGAATGGCCTCATTCTCCTGTGACGGTGCATGCTCCTGCCTTGCCGTGCCTCTGGGATTCTCCAGCCTTCACCCAGTGGCCCTGGTTGCTCCTTTCAGTTAAAGTCTTGTCCTGTCTCATGCTGTCAGCTTTCTGCTTTTTCCAAGGGAGAATACTAATGGATTAATGGGTTACATTTTGCAAATAGCATTTTGCATTCTTGGAAATAGTGCCTCAAACCTAAAATGCCCGAGATCCTCCCCCTCAGAGATTTAGGCTTATAGACCTTTTGGTACCACTATAAATAATACATAGGTAGTAGTTTCTTTATAATATTTAAAAAATATATAAGGCTTTATAATATTCTAAATAATATATAGGTAAGGCTTTCAATTTTTAAAAGATATCCTTTTGATAATTTAACATGACTAAAGTTATTTTTAAAAGTCCTTTATATTTCTCCACTCTTACTCTTTTAAAGCAGGGATGTCAGATGCATTTTCACCAGGGGCCACATCAGCCCTGAAGTCAACTTCAAAGGGCCGAATGTAATTTTAGGACTGTATGAATGTAACTACTCCTTAATAGTTAAGTGAGAACTCGGTGCTGTGGCCAGGTAGAAAGAAGGTGCTGGTCTGGATACAACAAGGTGGAGGGCCAGATTTGGCCTGCGGTCCTTGTGTTTCTCACCTGTGCTTTAAAAGAACAATGGAGCTCATAAAATGCCATTACACCTTCATGTTTTTGCTTACTTCCACCCTCTTCTGATTAAGGTACTGCATCTTTCTATCCATGGAAATTGAAATAATTGGTATTAAACTACAATTATTTTTTTAAAACTTTTTAGTGCTTCGTAATTATGGTGGCCCACAGACGTTGCTTTTGCTAATTTTACTAAGCTCTTCTGTGTAGTTCTACCTACATGAGGAAGCTTATGTGATTTTGAAAAGCTCATACTGTAGTATAGTGAATCTCAAGTTGTCACCAAATGACTAGCTTTTTTAATAAAAGTGGTACATCTACAGAGTGGAATACTACGCAGCTGTAAAAAAGAAGGAACTTTTATCTTTTGCAACAGCAAATGGTCCATAGATGGGTGTGGAGATCATTATACTAAGTGAAATAAGCCAGTCAGATCACAAGTACCATGTGATCTCACTCATACATGAAATCTAATGAAAATAAACTGATGAACAAAATAAAACCAGAGGCATAAGTACATGGAACACACTTGACAAATCTAAGAGGGGAAGGGGTGACGGAGACTGAAGAAATTAGCCAAAGAACATATGTATAGCCCATGGACAGACAACAGTGTGGGGAAGGCCAAGGTGTGCAGTGGGCTGGATGGAGGGGGACAAAAGGGGGAAAAATGGGAGACATCTGTAATAGTGTCAACCATGAAAATGCAGTACAAAATGAATTACTAGAAAAGTTAGATTTAAAAAAGATAAAACTTCCCTTTTATTATGAAAGACATAAGAATTCTAAGAAATATAAAAATTTCTGGGTGCTTCTGTTTCCATAATTATCTTGTCATGAACCAACCAGACCACTTTGAGTAGAACTCATGAGAATCTGGGTGCAGGCATTAGCGCCTGTTCTTTCAAGTTTGATCTGAGTAGGACACCTGAAGACCACATGGCCTCCATACGCCTCTGTTTCCCTGACATTTAAAATCACCGTTTAGTGAATAGCCATTGCCCACCTAAAGAACAGTGGGAATTAAAACGTGTGGAGGGGAAGGCCAGCTCAGTTGTGCCAGCAACTCTTGGGCCTTGTGTTTACATTCTCTGGCTTCACGTTTCACCCTCAATCACCTGGAATAGGAAGGATGTGCTTTGAAACTTGGGAGACAGGTCCGAAGAAACCAGTTATTCCCTCACAAGTATTTAACAGGTTGGCAAAGAGCTGTGTTGGAATGTTGGCTGTACTACTGCTTAGCTGTGTAGGCTTGGCAAGGTTACCCTCTCTGCACCTGTTTTCTTACGTATAAAATAGAGGCAAGGAGGCATCTGCTAATCTCAAGGGGGGTTCAAAGGTTTAAGTATGGTTGGGAAAGGATGTTAAGTTCTGAAGTGCTGTGTGACTAACTAAAGCATTAAGCAACTAGTTAAGACACCAGTTCCATTTTTAATTATCATTAGGAGAAAGGATTTCAGAATGTCCTGTTGTTCAGATGTACAGATGGTAAAGACAGTGAATGTATTTGTGGGTATGAAGATACTAGTTTTTTCCAGGTCACTTTTTAAGCCCTGCTCTGTGGTGGACCTCTCTCATACTCTCTGTCATTGTCTTTAATTTCTTTACTTTAACTTCCCTACTGCTGTTCTTCATCAATGCCTTACATACTTGGGGCTAATGTAAAGTCTCTGAATATCACTTGAGGATGGGGACTATTTTCCATACTTTATTGATGTAACAGACAGATCACAACTGAGAAGCCCTGTGTCTAACATAGCACCCTAAAGCACCTGTCACATCAAGTCAGTGACTAGAGTTGAAATTTGATTCTGAAGTTTGCTGTTCCCTATTTGCAGGTCCACTCCTAGGAATGTATTCTATAGGCATATTTCACTAAGCACAGATTCACAAAGAACTCATGTAAGGATTATCAAGGAGGTATTTAAAAGTGAAAAATTGAGTCCAACTGAAATGAGCTTCAGTAAAGAGAATAACTAAATTATTAGTAGAGAAGCCCCAGATGCAGGCTGTCATGGAGCTCAAGTGACTGAGTTTTCCTACTCCCCATATTCTGGCTTCCCTTGCTTAGGGACCGGAAAAACTTCCATGTTATACTGTATTCATTTCCCCATTTCCTAACCAGGGAGCATTTGTTGTAGAATACTCTATATTTGACTTGAAACTTGATACATGAGGGAGGAGTTTGAGATATAAAAGTAACATCCAATCTGAAAAAAATTCCCGATGATTTAGTGATAATTCAAAGAGATGAGGCCAGTGTCAAATCTCCCCTCTCACCCAAATCTATTCAAGTTCTCCCAATCCAAGCCCCCTGGGATGAAAGAGGTAGTAATAGACATCTGCGATCTATATTTGATATTTGAAAAACCCTAATGGAAAACATGTTTACATTCTAAAATTCACCATCAGATTTCTTTGCCAGAACCCCATCAAGTCAAAGTGATACCCTTGATTCTCTTACATTGATCAGAAATTCTTTTTTTAAATTATTTTACTGTTCATTTATAGTTGTCTGCATTTACCCCCCACCAATGCCCCCCACCCCAGCCAAACCCACCTCCTTCCCTTGCTTCCGCCTCCCCCTTGATTTTACCCATATGTGCTTTACAGTAGTTCCTGAAAACTCTTCCACCCTTCCCCCATTATCTCTTCCCACCCCCTTCTGGTTACTGTCATATTGTTCTTAATTTCAATGTCTCTGGTTATGTTTCGTTTGCTTTTTTCTTTTGTTGATTATGTTCCAGTTAAAGGTGAGATCATATGGTATTTGTCTTTCACCGCCTGGCATATTTCACTTTGCATAATTTTCTCCAGTTCTATCCATGCTGTCGCAAAGAGTAGAAG
The DNA here is from genome assembly GCA_004024845.1 of Tonatia bakeri. Lineage (NCBI taxonomy): Eukaryota > Metazoa > Chordata > Mammalia > Chiroptera > Phyllostomidae > Tonatia > Tonatia bakeri. The sequence goes on along the minus strand of PVIA01006019.1, from coordinate 55,847 downwards.
CTCCTCCTTTCTGCTGCATAGAATTCCACTGTGTAAATGTACCATAGTTTTTTGATCCAGTCATTTACTGATGGGCACTTAGATTGTTTCCAGCACTTGGCTATTGTAAATTGTGCTGCTATGAACATGGGGGTGCATAGGTTCTTTTGGATTGGTGTTTCAGGGTTCTTAGGATATAATCCTAGCAATGAAATTGCCGGGTCAAAAGGCAGTTCCATTTTTAGTTTTCTGAGGAAATTCCATACTGTTTTCTACAGTGGCTGCACCAGTCTGCATTCCCACTAACAGTGCACTAGGGTTCCCTTTTCTCCACATCCTCTCCAGCACTTGTTGGTTGTTGGTTTATGATGGCTGTTCTGACCAGTGTGAAGTGATATCTCATTGTGGTTTTAATTTGCATCTCTCTGATGGCTAGTGATGCTGAGCATCTTTTCAGAGGTCTCTGGGTCCTTTGTCCTCCTTGGAAAAGTGTCTGTTCAGGTCCTTTGCCCATTTTTTAATTGGGTTGTTTGTCTTCCTGGAGTGGAGTTGTTTGAGTTCTTTATATATTTTAAAGATCAAACCCTTGTCCGAGGTATCATTGGCAAATATGTTTTCCCATACAGTTGGTTCCCTTTTCATTTTAATACTGTTCTCTTTAGCCATGCAGAAGTGTTTTTAATGATGAGGTCCCAATTGTTTATTCTTTCCTTTATGTCCCTTGCTCTAGGGGACATATCTGTGAAGATATTGCTGCATGGGATGTCTGAGATTTTCCTGCCTGTGTTTTCCTCCAGGACTTTAATGGTGTCATGAATTATACTTAAGTCTGTTATCCACCTTGAATTTATTTTTGCGTATGGTGTAAGTTGGTAATTGATTTTCATTTTTTTACATATAGCTGTCAAGCTATCCTACCACCATTTGTTGAAGAGGCTATTTTTATCCCATTTTATGCTTCTTTCCCCTTTATCAAATATTAATTGACTATAGCGACTTGGATTTATTTCTGGACTCTCTATTCTGTTCCATTAGTCTATGTGTCTGTTCTTATACCAGTACCAGGCTGTTTTGATTACAGTGGCCTTGTAATACAGTTTGATATCAGGTATTGTGATCCCTCCTACTTTGTTCTTTTTCAAAATTGCTGCAGCTATTCAGGGTCATTTATGGTTCCATATAAACTTCTGAAATGTTTGTTCTATATCTGTGAAATATGTCCTTGGTACTTTAATAGGGATTGCATTGAATCTATAAATTGCTTTGGGTGACCAGAAATTCTAATTGGCAAGTATTGCTAGTGAATAAAAACAAAAATGAATTATTTAACAAGTTTACTTTGTTTAGTAGGAAAAAATCCTTTCAAACTGTGAGGTACCTGAGGGAATAATACTTGTAGCATTTTTAGGAACACAGTGGCCTGAAAACCACTGGTTGGCTGCATCAAAGGACTTTAACCTACCTCTGTGTGCACTTTGTAAGGTCAAATCTATAGCTAGAACTATAGCCTAACTTTACATTAGCAATCTTCTGTCTCCCTCCCCCAGACATTCATTCTCTGATAAACTATACATATAATCCACCAGTATTATAGAGCATTGACTGAATTCCCTGAAAGAGGAAGGGATTCATAGGAGATAGAGTTGACGAAATCTGATGTAATAAATAGCCGAAGATACGAGTTCTGTCTGCAAAAAGTCCAGCCGTTGTTTAATATAGCAAGAGAGGTTTGTGCAACATTGATATAGCATGGCAGCCAAAGAGAGAAGACTGGAATGTGCATGCTTTAACGACAACTTCACTGTACTAGTCAGTGGGGGCGATAGATGCTGTTGAGTGAGCATGTGCACTGTGTGGGTGTCACATTCAAAATGACTGAGCAAGTAGAGCAATGAACCTGCATCAAATTTTATCTTAAACTTGAACATTCATCCATGGAACCTATTTGGATGAATCAGAAGGCCACAGCTATGGGCAACTGGTGATTGGCAGCTTCATTATGACAATGCACCCACTCATGCATCATGTCTCTTGCAGAGTTTTTTTTGTGAAACATCATATCACCCAGGTGATTTCAGCCCCACTGCAGTCCACATTTGGCACCCTGTGACTTCTGGCTTTTCCCAAAACTCAAATCACCTTTGAAAGAGAATAGATTTCAGACAACTGATGAGATTCAGGAAAATAGGATGGGGCAGCTTATGGCAATTGGGAGAACTGTGTGAAGTCCCAAGGTGCCTACCTTAAAGAGAACCGAGGTGCCATTGTCCTGTGTGCAGTGTTTCTTGTATCTTGTATCTTCAGTGTTTCCATTTTTCATATTACAAGAGGCACCTAATTTTTAAAAGGCAGTGAACATGAGACAGGACAGTAAAAAGTGTGGAAAATTCCTTGGCATTCGGAATGGGGAAACTGAGACAGGAGCTGAACTGGCCAAGCAATTCCCAGCCAAGTGCAGATGCTCTCCAGGGCAGAAGGTCCTGAGAGCCCAGCAGGGGGCACATCAGGAAAACAAGGACCTCACCCCCAGGGTAACCTCTCCTCTGGCCTTTCCTCCATGGAGATAATATCTAGGCCTCAGTTTTGCTTTAGCTCCAGGCCTAGAAAAACAGCAAAATCAGGTGGGTGATGCCAGAACCTAATACAATGACTAAAGCCCCCCTGACCTGCCACTGACCAATCCGTGGAGACCATGACCCTGAGAGGGCGCACCTGGGGAACTGATGAATGTTCTGCTGAAACCCTGCCCGAGACCTCCCCTAAGGTTCCTGCCTGCAAGAAAAAGAGAAAAGCCTCAAGACAAAGGACCCAGCAAGCACTGCTCTCCCTCTGGGGATCAGCTCGAGCCATTTCCTTCCCTTCTTCCCCCACTTCTTTCTTCACAAGCATGCTTCTCCTAAACTCTAATGCAGCGGACAGGTGGCAGTATGTCCCAAGTTGATCCCCTGAACCTGTCCCCAAAGTTCCCTTTTTTTTTTGATTTCCCATTGAGTAAGGCAACCCAGCCTGGGCTCTCCTGTTGCTCCTTCTATGCAAAGCCCTTCCTTGTTTCACTGTTTCCAGCTTTAATCAATGAATCCTCTTACTCACCTGGGCCTATTGTGAAATCTTTTCTATGCCAAGAACCCACACACTACAGCTGGCCCTAGGCAGACCCACTCAGGGTCAGGCCCCTGTCCGGTAACAAATAATGAACTCAGCCCCTTGTTCTCAAGGATCGGGAAGCTTGGACGGGTTTGTGTGTGCAAAGAGGTACACACAGTGGCAACTCATCCCATTCTTTGGTAGAAGTTGAGCTGTGGATAGGTGTACTAACAATAACCACAGGGATTTGCCTTGTTTTCATAAACTATAGATGTGTCTGATGTTTCCCCAGAAACTGGGCAGAAGACAACTATGCTGGACAGATGAAAGCTAATGATAGAAAGAGGGTTTCCAAAGTGTTGGCAAGGAGACTGCATTTGAGTCACAGCCCTGGGGATTCACCCCATCACATGTTTCCTTGGCCTTGGTCACCTCTCCTAGCATTCTGTTCTGCCACTCTCACCAGCATTAGTTACCCAACCCTTCTGAACTGCACACTTCCTTGGAGCTTGGGGCTTGTCTGCATTCTCCCACTGAACAAGATACCCTGATAACCATTCCTGTCTCTCAGTGCCTTTGCTCACTTTTGTGTGATATGATTTCAAATCAAGTGAGCCTGGCGTACTGTTAGGTATTAACCATCTCATGTGGGCTTCAAAGTACAGAGATTTTCTGTTTCAGCTCTCCTTGCATACCCAGAACACCATGGAATGAGAAAAAATGATAACACAGTTGACCCTTGAACAGCGTGGGACTTAAGAATGCCAAACACACACTGCCCCACAGTTGAAAAGTCAAGCGTAACTACAGTCGTCCCTCCACATACGTGGATTCCCAACTGTGAATGGAAAATACTGTTGACCCTTGAACACCATGAGTTTGAACTGCATGGGGCCACTTACACACAGATTTTAAACCTGTGCTGTTCAAGAATCAACTGTATAATATTAAAAAGAAAGAACAGACCCAAAATGGAGTCACTTTTACTAAGCCCACCAACTCAATACCTAACCTAACTGCAAGTTCAGCCTTGTGTAGGAATGGACTTCTGATCAGTTTGGAATTTCCTGGTCATCACTTAATGGAGCACTCTGCCTGAGAAACCCCCTGCCTTCCCCTAGGAAAGGCAACCTTGCCTGGAAAAAGCCACTCTTAACTTGCTGGCCCTTCTCTCTTTTTGTCTATGAAAACCTTTCATTTTGTGCAACCCCACTGAGCGCCCTTCTAGTTACTAGATGAGATGCTGTCTGATTTCATGAATTGCTTAGTAAATCCTGTTAGATCTTCAAATTTACTCAAATTTTGTTCTTTAATGATACCTTTTTGGTTTCTTAGATCATAGTCCCAGAGAGGACATTCTGTTGACAACGCACGTGTGTCCTGCTGAGTGTCATGTGCACCGTCGAAGAGGGTGGGACTACATCATTTCAGTCCTTTCCAGAAGCAGAAAAGACTGCAGAGTTAGATTCATATTCTGGAAGCAAAAACTTCAAATTCATCTTCTGGCTGCAATAGAGGCTGCCAGTGATGGTGATAATAAAGTGTTGTTTTTCTGAATTGCTACAGAATGCTTATTGTTAGAACCAATGTGATTCATTCAGCTGTTATTTTTTAAGTGCGCCAGACTCCATTGTGGCTTAGAGTTTTGCTCATGCCTGCAGCTGATGGAACCCTGGCCCGGCTCCTTGAGTCCTCCGCTGTGGTCGGCTCACTCACAAAGAACCAGGGCTTTATTTCCAGGGTTTATTTCATTCTTTAAAACAATTTTCACAGTTTGAAACATAATAACTTATAGCTTAGCATTTACAGTGGCTAACCTCTATGATATATTTTCCTTTTTGAAAAAAACAGAAACCTCAAGCTCTAGAATCAAAACCATTCCACAGGAATGCTTGGGCTGAAGGGAGCTTTAGAAATGCAAAATAAAGATATGGAACGCAGAGGGTACAACCTTTCGGGACATGTTTGGGGGGCAGTCTAATTTACACCTGGGTTTGCCCATGGAGGCCACTCACTGGGTATTTTCCATTTCTCTTTCTATATGATGATGTCCAGCCCTGACTCCTGACAAGCAGAGAGGTCTGGAAAGCAGATAGTGAAAGAGGACACACAGATGCCAGCAGTTACCAGGTGCAGAATGTTTCCCACTGATGCACTTTGACAGGAGAAACACATAAGCAGTTTGCCCTAGACACCCTATTCTCTTGGTTTCTCCTCACCCAGCTTTTCCAGGGCACTGGAGACCCACTGGTAGAAGGAACCTGTCCTGGCACAGGCCCGGCTCCTCTGCTGCCTGGGCAAAGAGCACAGGTGCACACGTTTGCCCGTGTGCATGCACAGGAGGCGGCCTCAGGTGAGAACGCTGATATCAGGAGCTAGAGCTGCAAACCAGTCGTGCAGACCAATTACTCTCTTGCCTTTTGAGTCAGGTAGTGCCTTCACAGCCCTGCTCGACATCACTGATAGTTCCTGCCTGAATACTCCGAAAGGTCTCCCTGCCGCTCTGGTTCCATTATTCTAGGAAGGACCGCATACCACCTTCTCCAGCCAGCTCCTTCTGCCGCATGGGAAGCAGAAAAGATGTGGGTGTTGGGACATGAAGGGGGGAAGAGAGAAGAGAATGTTTTAATTCTCCTTTGTATGGGTGAATTTGCAGCTGAGGGCTGGGGCACAGCTAATAACCTCAGCCTCCACCAGTAATGGGGGTGGTACCTTCCATCAGTAGCTAAGAATATCGGAAAGAAAAAAGATAATGGAAAATAAACACAGGCCCGCTTTAGAGCTTGCCAAATGGCAGCTGGGATGGAGAAACTTTCAGGTAAACATGCTAACCAAACCTGAGAGAAGAAGGGCCGAGGCCAGCTGTGACCCTGCTCCCAATTTTACCTGGAGCCCAACACCCCAGCACGTTTTATCAATTTCCCATAATCGGTATAACTCAGGTTGCTTTCAAATCACCGAAGAATCCTCACGCCTGTCTTAAATTGGTTGGAGAGCCCTAGGCACACTGTGGGCTTCATTTGATCACGTGACTGTGAGGTAGGTGAGCTGCAAGTGTTCCTCTGCCCAGCTGGGAGGGAGTAAGGGCCTGACTTGAGGCATGAAGGGTTAGAGATTCAGGGGGACACGTTAGAAGCCTGAGCTGACTGACCCCCCCATTGTACCACCCATGATGCAGGCCCAGCCTCCACAGTGCTTGTCAAGAAGCTCTCTGGGAGGCAGATGCTGCCCACAGTGAAGAAGACCTTTCTCCTCACACCCGCCTAAGTTGGGGCCACAGGAGGGATAAATTCAATTAAAGTTGGACTATGAGGGGAAGGGAAAGGTTATTTTCTCCCTTTTCTTTGTTCCCAATGCTAGTCCCTCAAGAACAAATTAAGCTCTTCTCCTAAAGCTGCAGGCCATGGGAGGCTCTCACCCCTCTCTGAGCCACTCACTATATATATAGCACAGTGGACCCCCTCAGTCTGTTCCTTTCTCTGTCTTAGGCAGCAGGCTGTCTAAGTGCCTCCCATTTTTTCCCAACACCTTCCACAGCACAGGGTCGGAGGGCACAGCCGAGCAGATAGCAGCACCGATGGCTTGTGCCTGTGCCAGCTGCCTACCTGATCTGGAGGGCACTGGCCTCTGACAGGGGGACACCTCCAGTGGCCATCCCCTGGCCTAAGCAGAGCATGGTGAGCAAGCAGCCAGTGTTTGCACTGTGACATTTGTTACGGGCTTCCACGCTGCAGCTGCGCAAAGCACTCTTCTCCCTGAACTTCATGCAAGTGCAAGAACTGACTTTGTCCAATCATTAGTCCTCAGCTCCATGCAATCAACTTTGTTCACATCTGGCAGTCCCATCACGAATGGGCGGCTGTGGCAGGACAACGGGAGGCTCTCAGCATGGACTGCTATGTTTTCTCCTTTCATCGGAAAAGAACATTTTTCCTCTTGAGGTAGGAATGTAATCGGGGCCCAGCTTGGCTAACACTCAACGTCTTGTAGCTCGATCTCCTCAGCTGTGTTCTCTACAAAGCAAAAGACAAGTCGATGAGTTGCAAGTCAGCCATAAACTTGTGTTTATGGTGAAAACAAGGTAACATGGGCCACCTCTGGCCATAAAAGCATAGATTGATTATCACAAGGCCCAGAGTGTTACCTTTGAGTTTGTGTCTTCTCTTCCTCTGGAATTTATATGCACACTTATTACAAACCCACATGAGGCTAATTAACACTGCAGCCACAGCAGCAAGTAAAGCAAGGAAGACAGCGACGAAGTGGAGGTCTTCATAGAGGATCTCTATAAGGTGGGGGACAGGGAAGGGGAAGATAAGTCTCTTTTAATGTCACAGAGTCAGCCTCTCATACACTTGCAGTCAGAGAGGTACCAGGGTCTATCTTACCTGACACATGCAGCACGATGGTGCCAAACTGGCTGCTCCCCAGGTGCTCGGTCACCGTGATGACATAGTAGCCGGAATCCCTCACGCCCACGCTGAAGAGCTGGATGGAGCCATTGTCAAAGGTGCAGATTCTGTCCTTGTGGCTTTGGGAGATGTTGGCCTGGGTCCCTGGCTTCCATTCCACAATCTTCTGCACTCCCCAGTTGGATGTATACTTCCATTCGATGGTGGGGACGCCGTGGCAGGAGTATTCCACTGACAGCAGGATGTCTTCTTTCACTGTGGCGTTGATGGTGGACTGGGGGATGTACAGGGACACGCCCTGACCTGCAGGATGGAGCACTAGGTGTGGGGCAACTTATAGGAACTCAGTGGTGTGAACTTCCTATAATTCATTCATTTACTTAGCAAATATTTCTTGAGTGCCTATTATATGCCAGGCTTTCTTCTAAGCTCTGGTGCTAATGCTATAGTGGTGAATGGTATGGTATAAATGTTTATACCCTGACCCTCAAATTTCCGCATTGGAACACTAACCCCCAGTCTGGTTGTATTTGGAGTTGGGCCTAGAAGGAGTTAAGGTTAAATGAGGTCAGGAGGGTATGGCCGCGATCCAACAGGATTAAGGTCTTTATAAGAGGAGACAAGAGAGAGCATGTTCCCTTTCCGGGGGCTCACGTGGATGAAAGGCTGTGTGAAAACAGGGCAAAAAAGTCGCTGTCCACAAGCCAGGAGGAGAGCTCTCACCAGAAACCATACTCTGCCAGCACCTTGATCTTGGACTTTCCAGCCTCCAGAACTGTGAGAAAATAAATTTCTGTTGCTTATGCTCCCCAGTCTGCAGTATGTTGTATGGCAGCCTGAGCCAACAGACAGTGAACAAGACACACAGTTACTGTTTACTGTTCCCTGGAGCTTTCATTCTGTAAGGAGACACACAAAGGCTAAAGGAACCAACGAGGTCATCTTCGATAGTGACAAGTGCTCAATAAAATAGGGCACTGGTGCCCAGTAGGGATGGAACTGGTCAACACCATTACAGAGAAGGGTCATGGATGTTCTTGCTCAGCAAGTGACTTTTGAAATGAGACCTAAAGGACAGGGAGGAAGAGGAAGCAGCCAGGTAAGGACCAGGGGGAAGCACATTTCAGGCAGAGGAAATGACCACAAAGCGTGTGAGGTGAGAGTGAGCACTGCTGAACTTGTGGGGCAGAAAGACGGCCCCTGTGCTAGATAGAGCACAGTGGGCTGTGGGCAGAGGTGAGAAGACTAGGTGGGAGAGACAAGATTGGCAGGACCCAGGTCATGAGGTAAAGGTTGGGGGTGAAGTTTGTACTCAAGGGCAATGGGAGGCTATTGGAGAATTAAGCAGGAGTGTGACATTCTCCATTAAGCTTAAGAATGTTTGCTGCGGAGAACGTTCTGGGGGTGAGGGGACCAGGATGGAAGCAGGAACAGCAGATGGGTGGCTGCTGCAGGGGACTGGATAAGAGAGGGAGATGTAACCTTGGAGAGAGTGAATAGGGGTCTCATTTAGGGCATGTATTGGGAAGTAGGGAGGACATGCTGACAAACTAGATGTGGGGGTGGGTGAGGCAAAGAGGCATCAAGCAGAGATTTCTGCATGAAATGGGCAGATTAATAGTAGTGCCACTGGCTAAAGTTACAAAGATGTTGATACACCATATTAAGTAGGTACTAGGCACAGGCCCTATGCTAACTGCTTTATCAAACACATCATTCATTAGCTTCACAAAACCTACTACAATTCTATCAAAAATTTACATATAAGCAACCTCAGGCCCTGGCCAGTGTGGATCAGTTGGTTGGCACGTCATCCCATACACTGAAAATTGGGTTCCATCCCTGGTTGGGGTGTGTACAGAAGACCAGCTAGCGACTCGGGCAGGATTCAAGCTTGGAGCCAGTCCCTCGCTTTCCACCTCTGCTTCATGTTGAGCCCTCTCATTCTTTGGGTGCCCAGTTGCCTGGGGCTCCTACTGTGTGGCTCCAGGTAACCACACCTGTTACTCTTCCAGGCCTTTCTCAGTGTCCTCTCCCACCCCCAGTACATCACACTTGTGCTGCTCCCTAAAACCTGGCTCCATGACCAGAAATAATCTGATCAATTCCATGCAGAAAAATTGGGAATAATGGCTTGTAAGAGTTGTAGCTGCCAAGTAACAAAAATATATTTTCTCCCTGATCCTGTATTTTAAAAAATGTTAAACACACAGAACATTTGAAGATAAGTATTAATTACAATTAATATCTATATACTATTGCCTAGATTCACCAATTATTAACATTTTCTTTCACTCTTTTTCTCAGGAAGAAAACAGAGGTCAAATTCCAGGATAGCCCACAGAGGGCAGGAATTAGGTGTTTTATTCATGTCTGGGCCCACTGTACCCAGCACAATGCCTGGTATGGTGGCTGGTCAATAAATGATTGCTGAGTGAGTGAGTAAGTGAATGACCAAATATTTATAGAAGCAAGAAGGAGAATGAGTCACTCTGGATAAAACTGTTGTTGCTTGGGTAGTTAAAAAAAGTTAGGCATATCTAAAAGCTAACAAGCATATAAGAAAGAATTATAGTCAAGGCTTTCTGTGCCAGTTACTCTATTATATAATTACTATGCACTTTATAACCCTTGTCTCTTATTTTTTAAATGAGTCAGCAACATGCCCACATAGCTGGAAACGTCAAAGGTGGGATCTGAATGCAGTCTGTCTGATGCAGGACCTGCGTTTGTCCCACTCTACTTGGTGACTGTCGTTTATATCTATTTATATTTTCTGATTTCTCTGACCTCAAATATGAGCAGTTGAAACAGTGATTTCTGTAGGATCTGGAGAACCCTACTTAGAACTAGCGACAAATCTGCATCATCACTTATGTGTGTCCCATATACATTCCATGCTCACTGTGCTGACCAAGGGAGCCTGCCGGCCTTAGGGACCTGCATTCAAGCCTTCCAATGACTTTGGCCCAAGAAAGAGCAAAACTGAGAAACAAACAAAAATAACAAGCCCAAGTTTCTCAGATGCTGATGTAAAAACAAACAAACAAATAAATAAATGCATCCGCTTTAAAATGCAGCCTGAGCTGCCATGCCAGAGGAATGCAGGCCTCCAACCTCTGGGACCTTGGGGGCTAGGTGGAGAGGGGCAAAGGCGAAAAGTTAGGACAACTGTAATAGCATAAACAGTAAAATATAACTTAAAGAAAATGTTTGGGATGTTAAAACAGGGCAAAATAACCTTTGGATCTAAAGTGACACTGTGCCCCAAAGAACCATCTGCAAAGATAACAAGAAAGCAAAAATATGACCACTTGACTGGAAATTAAAAACACTCTTTAGAAGTAACTTCACTGTGTTGGTTTATCTGCGCCAATAGAAAGGTCTTCCTTCTGTTAATGTGATTGTTCCTCTTCCCCTTCACATACCCCTTGCCACTGTCTCCCAATCAGAACCCTGTTTGGATTTCTGCCTGAATCAGTGCTTCCCCACATAGTTGTTATTTTTTGGTCTCAAATAAATGCTTGTTGCTTCTTACTCTGGCCTTTTATTTTTAGGTTAACACTGATACAGCTGTGAACTGACCAACTGGTTTACATTGGTTGCTGTATTTTCTCTTGACCAGAAAAACTTCCTCCTGATCAGACAAACAAACCAGGTATTTAACTAGGTTTTAGGAACAAAGAGCTTCTCCTCCTGTCAGTCTACCACATATAATTAGAAATAAATGATCTGCAGCAAGGAGAACCAACGGTTCCAAGAGTTTAAAGGCAAACTGCTTGCCAGCTGTTTAAAAAGTTATATTAACGAGTAGCCGCCTCTGCACCTCATGCTAACATCACTCCAGAACAAGTCCAGAGAGACTGACCAGACCAATATTCAGGCCCGGCTCAAAAGTTCTCCTCGAGGAGGTCCGTTCAGTAAAATCAGATTCTACTCAATGCCACGCAGCCGTTACCATGGATAAGCTTTGTAAGAACAAGGAAAGATGTGTATCATATGTTAGTAAGTTAAAAAATAAATTTATAAAACAGAATATGATTTATTTATATTTGTGTAAATATGTGCTAATTTGTAGAAAATATTGGGTTAATATATGCTAAACTGTTAACAGGAATTGCTCCTTAGACATTAGATGGCAACAGAATTTTATTTTACAAGTTATACATTTATATAATTCTGTACTGTTTATACTTACTCATTGAATTAATTTTAAAAATGTATTTTAAAAAATCTTTTTAAGTGCACCTGATTAGAACAACCAATCTGGTGGGCAAAGTTTAAAGAAAAGTTTGGTTTAAAAGTTTACCTTGCTTCTCATTTTCACTTGAATTTTATGTGAAAAGCAGAGAAAAACCACATTCTACCCATTTCTCAGGTAGATGAAGATGCCTCCTTCAAGGAAGAAGTCACAGAACTGAAGATTTTAGCAGGGCTAAAGTCACTGGAACCTGAATCCAGAAGCGTCCTGAAAGCCTGATTTTTGGGGCTTAGTGAGAAGTAATTGGAGAGAAATTGTCAGGCAGGTGCAACCAGATTCCAAGCAACAGGCTGCAATACTGAGGTGGGCAAAGTAGGTTAATAATAAATAATACAAGAGCTAATACATAAATAATACTATAAGAATAAACTTTTGTGTACTCATAACTGTAAACCTACTTTTGCCTGCCCTGTATAATATAGCAGGACCTTGAATAACATCATTTCATTCAGTGTTGTTTAGTTATAATGTTGATGAGAAAAAAATTGATTCCTCACCAGGGCCACCATCTGTGTGGAGTTTGCACATTCTCCCCATGTCTGTGTGGGTTTTCTCTGGGCCTTTCGTTTTCCTCCCTCACCCCTGCAGTGTGCACGCCAGGTGAATCGGCATGTCTGCCTTGTCCCTGTCTGGGTGAGTGTGGGTGTGAGTGCTTCGGTGATGGGTGTCCTGTCCTGGATGGGTCCCACCCTGCACCCTGAGCTGCTAGGATGGGCTCCGGCCACCATGAACCTGACGTGTTTGGGTCTTTATTTAGAAGTTTTTGTCAGAAGTATGAACCTGACTCTGACTTATATCAGTTAGCTTAGGGTAAAATTGATTTCGTCATAACATTGTTTTGCTTAAAGTCTCAGTTTCCAAGAACCCATCAATGATGGTAAGTGGAACTTGTATTTAGAATGGTTCCTTATTCCTTTTCTTACAAATAAATTACAGAGGTAGTGCTTTGCTGCTTTAAAAAATTTATTTTTTAAGAAGGATATATTTCCTGAAATCACAACAAAGGTCAATGCGGTTCAGGACAGAATTCCGGTGGACAAGAGTACCAATGAATACTGAGACAGATAAATTGCTGATGTGGTCTGAGTATAAGGAGTCGTGGAGGAGACCCACTAATCAGAACATTTCCACCCACTGCTCTGGAAAGCTATATATCAAGCTCGTGTGATCATCAGATGCAGCTGAGAGCTGGGAGATAAGTATCATCATCATTGTCATCATCCTTGTCAAGCCTGGAAGCAGCTAAACTTGGAATCAGAAAGTTAGGGTTCAGGAGTCCTGATCTGGAAAGCTGCTGGACTGGGTGGTGGAGTGCTGAATCCCCTACAAAGGGATGATTTTTGAAGCAAGTGTGGTGGAGACACCTGATGCAGGCTGGATCCACAGGGGTTCAATGCTGGTGTCTCCTTGCCATGAGACCTGGAGAAAGTGCCTTCACTCCTGGGAGCCTCAGGGTCTTCCACTTTAGAATGAGGCTGGAAAACCTCCGGGAGGAAGGCTGAGGACGAGGACACACATGAGGCTGTGAGGGTGAGGGACCCACGTGGAAGGCCCAGCAGGGCGCAGCACTTTGTGCTGGTCCAGGAGCTGCAGCCCCGATCACTTGCTCCTCTCACATCAGTGCTGTGTCACTGGCCTCAGGGTGACCAACCTTCCTGGTTTGCCTGGGACTGAGGGATTTCCCAGAATGTGGGAGTGCCACTGCTAAAATCAGGAGAGTCGTGGGCAAACCAGGACAGTTGGCCACCCTACCTGAGACTTAAAGAAATGCTGAAGAGCAAAGCGTAAACCCCAAGGTATACAATAGCTGATTTCTAAGGTATCCACAGGTCTCAGCAGGGGTGGGTGCAAGTCAGCCAGCTCCAGGTAAGCTGAGGGTGGATGAAAGCCATATCTCCCTTAACCCTCTGGCTCTGAACACATCTCCTGTGGGTCAGCACTCCCACTGTGTCCCTATTTTAGTGGGGATCTCCCACCAGTCGTCAGTGAACCCAGCCTGCACGCACCACACTTCCTCCCCAGCAGGACATTAGCACAGGTGCTGGCCTGGAGAATATTATTATCCCCATTTTACAGAGGACCAAATTCTGGCTTGAAGGAGTTGGGCAAGAGGGGAGACACTCATTTAAGCTGAGGCTAGAAGAGTAAGATTTTAAAATCATGGACGAGGGGGGAAGCACCATCCCAGCTAAGAGAAGAGTGAACCTACCAGGAACCATGGTGGGTCCTCAGGTTTGGGACCTGGTGACTAAAAGGTGCAGGCTGTCTGCAGCGTGAGGAATCTGCAACAGGCTTGGGGTTACCCGAAGGTCTTCCTCGAGCATGGAGGACACAGGATGGTGTTTGAATAGAGGAATTACAGGATCTGAACTTGGCTCCAGGAAGGGCAATCTGGCAGCAGAATTTGTTATCATTTACACACGTCACCTGCATTAACCTGAGCCCACCACACATGCTTGTCCTATGTACCATTAGGAGAACCTCTGGCTGGAGCCCAAACAGTTGAGAACAGCTGGGGGTGGCCCTACCTGGGCCTGAACTGGGGAGCAGATAGGGGGCAGCAGGAAGTACACGTGACGGTAGACTGTTGGATCTTTGCTGGAAGAATCATTTCCAATCCATTTCAGAAACCCCAGTGCCCAGCAGAGGGACTGGCACTTTGTAGATGCTCCAATATACTCATATGAATCCTTGTGGGACATTTGGTCCTGTCCAAAATGTCCACAGAGACATTTGGTCCACACTGAAAGGTCCTTGATATTTGACCCGGTACCCAAAGGTCCATGGAGACATTTGGTCTGTAGTTAATGAAACATAAGTCCTGCTCTTCTGCAAGATTTGAACCCCAACCCATCTAACCCCACATACCATGACCAGCTAGGATACCAAGGTGAGAAGGGTTGTTATTGGCAATTTAGCCACAACACAATTATTGGAGCAATAAAACACAATAGTATTTATTATAAATCCTATAACCCAAAAGTTGAAATAAACATCATGGGCCTTTGAACCCAGGGATATTTTTGACAGGGCCAAATGTTTGATAACTGTATGAGTGAGTGAACAAATGAATGAATGAATGAACAGCCTGTCAAACAGCTATCCATTTGGAGAGATCAGGAAGGGAGGATCTCTGTTGAGCTGAAGGAGTAATGGGTCTGGCTGAGGGAGGTGCTGGCAAGACCCCTTTCCCAGCCCTAAGTCTGCTGAGAGTTAAATAGCTAGAAGGGAAATTGGCAGTTTTATACAACTAAAATATCCATGTCCCTGCTCACTTCTGCCATTCTTATAACATGTAAGCTTGGAATTCTGGAGACACAGCTGTGGGTAAGAAGCCAGCAGAGCACCCCCAAATAATGGTTCTTGGTTTTAGATGCCATGAAGAGTGTTGATAATTGACTCCTGCACATAATTTATAGGGTACCTATCCCTCCTGTTAGCTCAGGTATTAACCTGCACCCTAAAGTCTGATTATTCAGCTCATCTCTGAGAGAGCTCCCACCATTTAATGGCCTTGGGATGTCACACAGATGTCAGACAAACCTAAACAAGATAGGCAGATGCAGGTTTAGATAGAGGCTGGTGGGCTGCTCCCCTCATCAAGTTCCTCTATTTGTACCCCAACCAGGAAAATCACTCGAGTATAGCAATAGCCACTATTTCTAGTGGTAACACCCATTAGGTGCTCACTGTCATACACAATGAAACCAGGCTAGAGAAGTTGAATGACTTGGCCACTATGAGACTGATAATACTGTGTGGTCAGGAGTGTGCATAAGTGATACTCAAACATTACAGTGTGAGCAGTAAATGGGTGTAACCTGCTTGGAGGGCAATATGATGAAATCTAGAGAATTATTTACATAGCACATACCTCTTGACCCAGAATTCCACTTTTAGGGATTTATCCTACTAGTAATAAGGGCATGTAGATGCAAAAATACAGGTATAGGTATTGTCACTGAAGCATGGTATAGTCAACTGTAGTAACAAAAGGCTAGAGACAACCTATGTGTCCACTGGGAAAGAAAACTGTTTCTTACTTAACTCACAACACTTATGACACTAGCACGACCTGGAGTCAACACAGACCCCACAGGTTAAGGGTTCTGTCCCACAAGACTGCCCACTTCAATGCCAATCACAAGTACTGGCCTCTCGTACTTCTGGCCAACTGGCTTCACATTAGGGGTTCCCATGACCCTTCCCTGAGGTTTGATAATTTGCTAGAACAGCTCACAGAACTCAGGAAAGCACTGTACTTACTATTACCAGTTTTCTATAAAAGATACAACTCAGGGACAGCCAGATGGAAGAGGCATGAGGCCAGGTACATGGGGAGGGGTGTGCAGCTTCCATGCCCCCTCTGGGTGCATCTCCCTCCCGGGACCTTGATATGTTCACCAACCCAGAATCTTTCTGAACCCCTTCAGTTTATGTGTTCTTTTTTTGGGGGGTGGGGAAAAGTTCCATTATATAGGAATGACTGAATGAAATCATTGGCCATTGGTGATTAACTCAATTCCCAGCCCCTCTCCCTTCAGGACCCTGGAGGTCAGGGTGGTGAGGCTGAAAATTCCAACCCTCTAAACACATGGTCAGTTCCTCTGCCAAACAGCCCTCAATCTTCCAAGAGTCTCCTCATTAAGAAACAAAACCACACTCCTATCACTCTGGCGATTCCAAAGGTTTTAAAAGCTTCGGGTCAGGAACTGGGCACTCAGACCAAATATTACAGCAAAAGATGTTCCTATCACTCAGAAAGCTACCAGGAGCTCTGTGTCAGGAACCAGGAGCAGAGACCATCTCTCTTATTACATCATAACAAGTTAAATGAATGATCAATATTCATACTTTGAATTACAAATGTTCATACTTTAATATGCTACAGAGACATTAACAGCTAGGTAGGTCTATATGCATTAGTATTAGATAATCTCAAAAATAATGAAAATGAATAAAGCACAACAGTACACAGGGAATGTTTCCATTTGAGTAAAGTAATGCATGTCACACACACACTTATCCATGTAAACACACAGAACACAGCTGCATGGGCACACTGACAGCCAGGAACTGTGGCTACCTTTGGGGAGGAGGCTGGCTACCTGGGGTGGACGAAAGCCTTACATTTTCTATAGAAAATGAACAGTTGGAATGTTTTAGAAGTTTGTGAATTATATAACAAATAAAAACAGCATGATCCTAAAAATAAATGCATGCCAACACTGAGTCTGAGCCCCAGATTCTTCATGTTTGAAAATGTTAGTAATTCATATTTACACAATCAACAAGGTACTTAACAAACATCGTCTCCACCTGTGAAGCAGGCAGGAAACTTGCATTACGAAATTATGCTTTTTGCTTCACAGGTACTTGCTTATCTGATCACTGAGAAAACTATTACCGGTTCATTATAAGGAATACAACTCAGGAACAGCCAGATGGAAATGATGCATAGGACAAATGTGCAAACTGACACTCAAGCGTAAGTGCCCAAGTCCTATGTTGCCAAGCAAAAACTCAGAGCCAAGACCGGAACTCAAGTCTCTTTTCATTTCTCCACAGTTGCCTCCAATAAGAGAAGGCATTTTGAGTGTAGAGGTGAAGTTTCCCACTTATTTTATGTTTCCCAAAAGAGCATATTGCTCCATGCTGGTAAAGACTTGGGGGAGAGATGAGATAAGAAGCAGGAGTCTAGACCGAGCTTTCCAATACAGTAGCTGGTAGGCACACACAGCTATTGACCACTTGAAACTGGCTAGTCCAAACTGAGATGTGCTCTGAGTGTAAAATACACATTGGATTTTGAAGGCTTAGTACTTGGCATGTTAGAATGTAAAATAGCCCATTCATAATCTATACATTGATTACATGTCAAAATGGTAATATTTTGGATATATTAAACAAACAAGATATATTAAAAGTAAAAAGAAATAGGTGAAATTGATGTGGCCACTAGAAAATTTAACATTACTTGTGGCTTGCATGAGTGTCTCGCACTATATTACTCTTGGGACACTGATTTAGACTATCACTCCTCCACCCTTTTGCAAAATACACATGCTGTCCCCTTGAGGTTATTGCATTCTCTCCCCCTCTCTACGATGTGAGTGCTCTTTCCCCTGGTTCCAGCATCTTCATGGTGGAACCTGCACCTGCTTCTACAAGAACATTCTCCCTCTACCTGCTTTGGCCTCCAGTAAAGCAGCCTGCTTTGACCACAACCTTCTTTCCCTCCTGTTTACTGTTCATCCCACCCCATTGGCCTCCTCCATCCTTCCACCTGATTCTCTCTGCTTTCCTCAATCCTCACTGCCCTTCATATCCAGCCTTGGTTCCAAGGCCATCATGCCTTAAGCAGTCCTTCCAATTCTTTAGTCTCCATTGGCCTCTGTCTTCTCATCAAATTTGCCTGGCAAAATCCTAACCCTGGATCAACCACTCTCCATTTCCTCTCTGCCCACACCTGAGCAGTCAATATTGCAGAAGAATGTCCACGGCAGACACTTCCCAGAACAACAAAGTCCATTATTTCCAGTACACATTCAAGAATTCAAGAGGGCCCTTCATACTGGCAATCTTACTATGTTTTTTAATGTAAATTTAGTCTTCTTTTTTCCGCAATTACTAAAATAAGATTTCCTCCATCTCTTAGGACCCACAGGTTCTTCCTCATTCTCAGTAGATGACCTTTTCCTCCTGGGACACCTGCTTGAAACAACCCTGTAGCTTCTGGGTCACCACACTCACCTGGTTTTCTTCCCAGCTCCTCTGATGGTAGAGTGGACACTCAGCAGGCTTCATGAGAGCGCAGCTCCACCCTTGTCCCCAGATGCCGAGCAGGCACACCTGCCTGTGGGAGCAGAGGGTGGCAGAGGAGGGCAAGATGCTGGCTGTGGAAGCCCCAGGAGGGCCACCCCATGCACACTGCTTGGAACCAAAAGACCCAGGTTCTATTCTGCCTGTGCACACCCTCGTGGGGTGATTGCACAAATCCCTTTACCTAGCTGGCCCACCATTTTCTTATTTGTAATTAGGGATCATCATGGCTTGGCTGTCAATGGGTCGCTGAGAACACAAACTAAAAAATATGTGAGAGAGCTTGGCAGTCAGGCACAATGCCAGGCCGTGAGATTTGAATCCAGTCTCATTTTATTCAATGAGCACTTGGGAACAGAAGCCAAGGGGACGAACATTTACACAGCGCCACTTCAGTGTCACGCGCCATGTGGGAGTTAGTTTGGTGCCCAGCCAGCTCAGCCCAATCTTTTCTCTGATCCCCACAGAGTGGGTCGTTGGAACCAAGGAATGGTTGAGTTAAGTAATTCAATTTGCCCCCTCCATCCTCTCCAATGCTATGATGCCATATTTATCAACATTTAGCTGTATCAGAATCACCTCGAACCCTTATTAAAACACAATTGCTGGGCCTCAGCTTCAGTTTCTAACTCAGTGGGTCTGGTATTAGGCCCCAGAGTTTGCATTTCTAACAAGTTTCCAGGTAATGCCACTGCTGGTCCCAGAATCACACTTTTCGAACCTCAGCAGTAATGATTCTGCAAGAGCTTCAGGAAAAGGGTGCACTGAGTGTGCTCCCAGTATCCCTGCAGGCCAGTCCCTCCTCTCCTTCTTCTACCACTTCTGCAAGGAGGGGACTGGCCTCTGCTGCAGAACTTCTCATCTTGGGGAAGGGAAGACTTGGGATACCCCGCTACTGCCAGAAAGAGGACCAGGGCATAAAGATTGAAGGGATCATGGCTCTGGTGCACAGAATTGAGGCAGTGCGTGTACAATGGGTGCATTCAGAGACTGTGGAGTCAGACAGACTGCTGTTCAGAATTTGGGTCTGCCAGTAACAGCTGTGTGACCTGGGATAAAGAATTTCTTTCAGTCTCAGTTACCGTATCTATGAAATAAATACGGTAATTCCTTACTTGATGTCAATGTCTTGGAAACTATGGCTTTCACTGAAATAACATATAAGGAAACCAATTTTATCATAGGCTAATTGCTATAAATAAGAGTTGAGTTCCTACAGCATAGTTCTGGTCACAAAAGTCAGCACTTCTAAATAAAGACCCCAAACTCTTCTAATATTAAACATTGAAATAACTGTGAGCTATGCTCATGTTTAAAAAGATTAATAAAAACAAGTACAATAATTCTTTCCCAGCTTGTGGTTTTCACTTTAGGGTCACAAGTGGCAGAATGAAGTTGAGGTAAGACAATATGTGTAAGGAGATTATCAGTTTCTA
Source organism: Tonatia bakeri (assembly GCA_004024845.1). Lineage (NCBI taxonomy): Eukaryota > Metazoa > Chordata > Mammalia > Chiroptera > Phyllostomidae > Tonatia > Tonatia bakeri. The sequence continues at coordinate 35,853 of PVIA01006019.1, read as the reverse complement.
AGAGTTGGTAATCTCTCTGTAAATATTAGCTATTATTAAGAATTCTCTGAAGATGTATTGAGCTGCTTACTGAGGTAGTGAACACCCATTCTCAGGGTGTGGGAGCAGCAGTTGGAATTATACCAGGGACTGAAGCAGTAGACCTGAGACTGGAGTTAGAGGGTTGGGTAGAAGAGGCCGCTTCTTCTAGCTCAAATCACTTAGTAGGTAGAGAAATGGAATGACTATTTTTTAATGTGATTCCCTTACCCAAGAGACTGGATGACCTGAAATTCTGCCCTGTGGAATTCCTTCTGGAATCTTTTTCACCTTAAGCAAAAGCCACTCTTGCTGGAAAAGCCACTTTTGAATGGCCACAGGTTATGGTCAAGTTACTACCATGTGTCTATTCAGATGCAAAGGAAGCCACACAGAGATAGTTGCCTGGCCCTGCACAACACTGGGGTATGGGGCACTGCTGGGTTTGCCCTCTGCAGAGCTGGCCTAAGGACTTAGTCAGGCCTGGGCCAGTGGCCAGCCTAGGAAATGGGAAGAATGGAGACTTCTCAGATACTTCTGCAGAAATATATGTGGAACTGGAGGACAAAGGAAGAAATGAGGTAGTGTGACCTCCCAACAGTTTTTGTGGGAGGACTTTACAGGATGTCTGAGGGCACTTGGAAGAGAGGTATAGAGTGATCAAAAGATAATTCAGGCATATACATGACTGGGTACCATGGTTAGAGTTATTTTTTCAAATAACAAGGCCTTCCGGCCAAGATGGAGGTGTAGATAGATGTATTGTGCATCCTCACAAAACCAAAAGAAGGAAAACAGCAAATTTAAAAACAAAAAATAACCAGAACTGCCAGAAAAATGAACTGTATGGAAGTCCAAAAACCAAGGAATTAAAGGAGAAATATTCATACAGACTGGTACAAGGGGCAGAGATAGGCAGCAGGGGCAAAGAGGACTCACAGCAAGGCTGAGGCTGGCAGACTGGGTGGTCCCACAATTGCATGCAGATAACCCGGAAGAACAACTGGGGAGCTAGACAGACTGTGTAATGCAGGGTTCCAGTGTGGGGAAATAAAGCCTCAAAACCCCTGTCAGTAAAAACCCGTGGGGGTTTTGGCAGTGGGAGAAACTCCCAGCCTCACAGGAGAGTTTGTTGGAGAGAACCACAGGATCCTGGAACATACACAAACCCACACACCTGGGAATTAGCACCAGAAGGGCCCAATTTGCTTGTGGGTAGCAGGGGAAGTTACTGAAAATTGGCTGAGAGTTAAGCAAGTGGCACTGTTCCCTCTTGGACCCCTCCCCCCACATACAGCACCACAGCACTTTGAGGTGGGTTGCCCCACCCTGGTGTATACCTAAGGCTCTGTCCCTTACAATGTAAGAGCTGTGCCAAGACAAAAAAAATATTGCCCAAATGAAAGAAGAGATCAAAGCTCCAAAAATAGAACTAAGCAATAAAGAGATAGCCAACCTGTCAGATGCAGAGTTCAAAACACTGGTAATCAGTATGCTCACAGAAATGGTTGAGTACAGATGCAAAATGGAGGAAAAAGTAAAAGCTAGGCAAAGTGAAATGAAGAGAAATACACAGCGAAACAAAAGTGAAGGGAAGGAAACCGGGACTCAGATCAACGGTTTGGAGCAGAAGGAAGAAATAAACATCCCACTGGAACAAAACAAAGAAACAAGAATTCACAAAAAAAAAGAGAGGCTTAGGAACTCCCAGGACATCTTCAAATGTTCCACATCTGAATCATAGGGGTGCCAGAAGGAAAAGAGGAAGAGCAATAAACTGAAACTTATTTGAAAAAATAATGAAAAAGAACTTCCCCAATCTGGCAAAGGAAATAGACTTCCAGGAAGTCCAGGAAGCCCAGAGAATCCCAAAGAAGTGGGACCCAAAGAAGCACACACCAAGGCACATCATCATTACATTACCCAAGATTAAAGATAAGGAGAGAATCTTAAAAGCAGCAAGAGAAAAGGAGACAGTTACCTACAAAGGAGTTCCCATTAGACTATCAGCTGATTTCTCAAAAGAAACCTTGCAGGCAAGAAGGGGCTGGAAAGAAGTATTCAAAGAGATGAAAAACAAGGACCTACATCCAAGATTACTCTATCCAGCAAAGCTATCATTTAGAATGGGAGGGCAGGTAAAGTGCTTCCCAGATAAGGTCAAGTTAAAAGAGTTTGTCACTACCAAGCCCTTATTATGTGAAATGTTAAAGGGACTTATCTAAGAAAAAGAAGATCAAAACTATGAACAGTAAAATGAAAACAAACTCACAACTCTCAACAACTGAACCTAAAGAACAAAAAGAAAAACAAACTAAGCAAACAACTAGAACAGGAACAGAATCACAGAAATGGAGGTCACATGGAGGGTTAGCAGTGGGGTGGAGGAGGCGGAGAATGGGGGAAAGGTACATGGAATAAGAAGCATAAATGGTAGGCACAAAATAGACAGGGGGAGGTTATGAATAGTATAGGAAAGGAGAAGCCGGAGAACTTATTTGTATGATTCATGGACGTGAACTAAGGTGGGAGAATGCTGGTGGGAGGAAGGGTGTAGGGCAGCGGGGAATAAAGAGGGAAAAGGTGACAAGTATAATAGCATAATCAATAAAATATATTAAAAAAAAGAATAGATAACAATTATAGGAAGTGGAGAAGCCAAAGAACTTATATGTATGACCCATGGACATGAACTAAGGCGGGGGAAATGCTGGAGGGGGTGGGGGTGCAGGGCAGAGGGGAAGAAAGGGGAGAAAGAAATGAACAGCTGTGATAGCATAATCAAAAAAATGTATTTTTAAAAAAGAAAAACCCACAAAGCTCTTTTTTCAAAAAAGACTCAATAGCCAATTCCTTTTTGTCTTCTAAGTCTTAGTTTAAAATCACTTCTTCCAGGAAGCTTCCCCCATTGCCTAGAACATTCTCCCCCTTCCTGACAGGCTGTTTCCACAGGACGAGCCTAACAGAGGGACAGGGAAATGGCCCAGTCCTGGAGCTCTCTGCTTGTGGTCACACATCAAAATCACCTGAAGAGTTTAAATGTGAAACAAGAGTTCTGTGTCCTACCCTCGGAGATGGTGATTTAACTGTCTCGGGTGGGATGTGGGCATCTATAGGTCTTACAGCCCCCCAGGTGGACTTAATGTGCAGCCCTGACTGAGAAGCACTAAACCAGAGCACCCTCCTTGTCCTGCATGCTCAGGGAAGGAAACAGTCCTCATCTACAGGGCTCACCACCAGCACTGGGACTGGGACCATTCCCCAGGACCTTCTTCTGTTGCTGGCTGAGGGTTTCCCAGGAAGCCCCAGAGCAGCTGAGCTCCTCTGGGGGCAGCACTGTACATACCAGAGCCTCTCCTCTAGGGTGCACCTCAGCAAGGGGAAAGACCATTGTGCTTCCTGGTCCCCACGTGAGCAAGGAATGTCCTGTGCTTTTATGGGTCAGTGTGCCAATTCCCCTTTGCCCACAGGGCTGACCAGTGCTTTCCCAGCGAGCAAATCAGTTAGGGGAGGAAATCATTTTCCAACTTTGAACTTACCAGTTGTGCCTCTCTCCTACTCCCATTTCTGCTGGATAAGTAAATAACTTCCTACTCAAGCCCATTTTCAAGGAAAATGCCACATGCAGGCAGCCCAGGGCCCGAGTGCCCTGGACTGCAGAGTGCCATGGCAGGGGGCTGCCAGCTAAATCCCAGGACATGCCTGCTAAGGCAGCACGCCACTTCTTCTTTTGCTTAGCACATGGAGACTCAGCCAGGCCCCAAGATGAACAGGGCAAACTCTGGCATCTTCCTTTTTTAATAAGGGCTCTAATCTTATCATGGAGTTCCACCCCCCATGACCTCAACTAAATCTAATTACCTGCCAAAGGCCCCACCTACAAATACTATCACTTCCTGGGGGTTAGGGCTTCAACATATGAATTTCAGGGGGACACAAACCTTCCGTCCCTAAAAGTCCCCTTTAGAGAGAAAAGGCTTCAAAGGCAGACTGCTTATGTGTTTATGTTTGTGGGGTGTGCTTTAACAGAACTTCAGTGTAAGTGATGAACATCAGATTTTCTGGGTTGCAGCTTTTGACAGAGGCTGAAAGGGCAGGAAGTGGAGGGAGCTGGTGAGAGGGGGCTCGCTCTACATCATCAAGGCTAGCCCTGAAGCATAGGCCTTACTCAGGCAAGTGCACAGGTACTCACTGTCTTTTAAGGGGCAGAGCCTGGCTAGCCCTGGGTAAGTGCTAGGTACCCACAGCTGAAAAAGTGGCTGGTTTCCTGGAGCTTACAGCTGTGCTTGAGTCAAATATTAAGTGAAGAATTGCAAAACCTTTACCTGTCCTCCAGGTTTTGCACGTGCTTCTTTTTTGCCTAGGATACTCTGTATTCTCTCTGTTACATTTCCCTGGTTGCTCCTGTCCATCTGTCAGGTCTGGGGAAGTGCTGCTCCCTTTGGAGGGCTTGCGTTGGTTCCCCTAGTCTGGTTGTGAGCCTCTAGATCTTCCAGAAGTTTGGCACCTCCTTCCTCTTAGGGCCCGCCACCCCAAACTGGCACTCCTGAGTGCTTGTCTGAAGACAAGACTATGAACCATGCTATCTCCAGTACCCACCATGGCCTGCTTCCTGCAGGCAGATGGTGCCCTGGACGAATGAGTGAATAAAGTATACACTATGGTGAATGGCAGGCCCTTGAAAATCAGGGATATCTGTACAGACCCTACCTGAGAATGGTGGTTGGAAACATGTGCTGGAGGGTTGAGAAACATTGGAAAAGGTCACTGGAACTCCAAACACTCCTACCCACCTCATGGACTCACAGCAGCTATTTCTTGTCCCACAGACAGCTAGAGGCACATACTTCATGCCAGTCTTTCTGAGTTTCTGAGATTTGCAGCCTCCAAAACTGGGCCAAACAGGCATAAAAGTCAAAAGCACCAGACTGTCCAGGTTTGAATCCTAGCTTTTCCACTGGCTAGCTGGTGACTTTGCACAAGTTACAACAACCTCCCTGTACCTCAGTTTCCTCACTTGTGAAACGGATAAGAGTAGCACTTATTTCTTAGAATTGCCCAGAGGATTAAATGATAGAAGTAACATAAAGTCTGTGGGATGGTGAATGCATATGTGCCTTAGCAAGAACTGGCTCTAACTATAGGTCCTCCTACCTCCTGTGGCCCCACACTGGTCACTCTTTAAACCTCAGTTGACTAATCTGGGAAAGGAAAATCATAATAATGACAATGATTAAACCAGAAAGTAAGACCGTGGGGCTGTGCGTTGCATTCCGATTCATCCAGTAGGGGATTCTAGTGCTGACCCTCCGCTCAGTGCAGAGTGGCGAGGACCACCCTGCATTCAGGCCCCAATACGCAGCCCAAGTCCCCAGAATCCCTTTTCAAAAGAGGCAGCTATGGATCCTCTGCGTGGTCAGGGGCACTTACGGAACATGCTGTTGACCCGAGAGGCCGAGTAGAGGAGTTGGTCCCAGCAGTAGGAGCCAGGCCGTGCGCCCTTGAGGTCTCGGACACCTCAGGTGCAGTCTGCTTACTCCAGGAAAAAGAAATGAAAAATATTGCGGAGGAGGTGTTCCCTGGAGTGGGTTATCTCCCGGACCGCTTCCGGCTTTGATAACGAGGGGCCCGGGGCCGGGCGATCCCGGAAAGATGGTCCACGCTGCAGGCCGGGGAGACTCCGCTTTGCTTGGGTCCCTCCGGCCACTGTCGGTGCCCCACTCCAGGCTGCGCCCACCGCCCCCGGCGAGCTGCGCGTGCCCACCAGCCCGGAGGGCCTGCAAGGTGGGCAAGGGCCAGCAGGCCGGCAGCTGAAATTCCCGGGACTGTCCCCCCCGCCCGCCCCTTGCTTACTCTGCAGACAGCAGGCTGCGGTCAGGCTGAGGGCGAGGAATCCCAGCGAGACGCCGCGGTGCTTCCTTTGCCCACTCCGTAGAGGCCTCATGAGCAAGGCCAGGGCGGTGCCTGGGACTTCGGTTTTCCCTGCGCCCGGCCAGGCTGTGTGCTCTCGCTGCTCCTACCTTCCCGCCTGCCTCCCCTCTCCTCCTCTTCCTCGTCTTCTGGATCCTGCAAGTCCCCAGGGCCAGATGCGGATGAGCTGATTGCACTCTGGCGGAACCAGTTCCCTAGGAGTTGGAGGGGAGGGGAAGGCGGGGCGGGGGGGGGGGGAGATGGAGAGAGAGAGAGAAGAGAATGAATGCGGGAATGCGCACAGAGGTAAATAATGACAAATAAGGAGCAGCCTCCTTCCGTTCACACCCAGTTTACTGGTATTGATTCAAGATTCGGCTGGATGCTGGGTGGCAGGAGGGAGGGAAAGTACTAGCTGTTGCCTGAAGACCAGCAGGGACCATCTAATCAATGGCTCCAAGGGAAAGCAGGGCTTTTAGGAAAGTGAAATGACAGCCCGAGGGGAGAGGAGTGAGAAGAGGGGGAAGGGAGCCACAGGCTGGCTGCTCTGGGTGGAGCCATGGAATGGTGATGATACTCATGCACCCATTCATCATCCACCCACCTAACCATGCACCCAGTCATCCATCCGCCATTCATCCACCACCATCTAGCCACCCAGACTTCCACCATCCACCCATCTATCCATCCACCCACCCACCCATCCATTCATCCACCATGCATCATTCATCCATCCATCCAAGAAGCATTCACTGAGCATTCACTGAGCCTCCTTATTTGCACAGGACCTGACACATGGTAGATAAGTTAGAGGACATTGGTGGAATTGAAGCAGGAGACAGCATAGGAAGAACTCTGAGACTGCAATACTGTCACTAGCCAGCATTTAGCACCATGGTTGCCAGGAAACGCCTTTTACCAATCAGGTAGAATAAATAGTAAACCGAGGCAGGGAAGAGGAAGGAGACAAGTCTCACATGCTAACTCAGCAGTCCTAAGCCTGTTCTGATAATATTGCCAGGTGTTTCAATATCACAAGAAACACTATATTAACAAGAAAGAAAGCGTTGAAACTGTGCTTTCATCCCAAGGCCTGAATGTGGGAGAGGGTCCCAGGGCCCAAAGAAAGAGCCCATAAAACAACTTTGGTTAATTGCCTACCTCTGGTCACTATCTATTTTAGGAGGGAGTGAGTCCCTGATGCTTACAGAAAGAGCCCATAAATTACTTTGGAAAGTGCCTCAATTTTAATTAACTGTCAGGTATTTGTTTTACAACAAGATGGCCAAATGGGTTCTGGAGCAAGATAAGAATTCAGGCTAGCAAACCCCCAGGAAAGCTGGCGCCACATTTACCCATTAATCAATATGTGACTTTTTCCCCTCTATCCCACAAACTATGTAAGTCCTGAGAACAAAGGACTCGCTTGGGCTCTCGGGGGCTCTTAGCTCTCGGGCCACAGGGCCTCTGGCCACCCAGCCTTAGACTGCCCAGGGGCTTGCCACCCTGGTCTCCAGCTGCTCTTGCTTTTCTCACTTTGCTTTGCTCCAAAACTTTCCCTTTCACCCCCTAGTCTACCCAGTCCTGTTCTCTTCCATGGAAGCGGACCACTAATAAACTGATTACATATGACTAGATTTGCTGATATGTAATTCTTTACATGCATCAGCAAGAAGAGCCAGGTCTCTCCTGTCAACAGAATAGTGCAAGTGCTGGGGCTACAACTATGAACAAGACAGATAGGGACACCTCTTTAGAAATCCAGTTGCTATGCTGTGCATGTATCACTTTGATAAGGGAAGCCAGGATGTGATGGACACTCCGAGCAAGAGTAGTTAATCCTGGGGGAAGGTAGAGGAGCATGGGGTGGGAGAGAAATTAGTGTTGGTCACAGAGAGTAAAAACATGCTTGTGTGTGTGTGTGATGAAATTCTATTCCAGTATGTTACAACTAGATTTTATAGCTTCCCTTACAGCTGGGGGTAGCAGTGTGATCCAATGCTGGCCAGTGGTTTAAGAGAAGTTTTCTTGGGATATTTCTGGGTAAGTTTTTGCTTTCCTAAAAAAAAGTAACAGAGAAGGCTAGGGTTGCCCCTCTCCTTGCTTCCTGCCTTGAAGACAATCATAATGTTTAGATCTACGGCACCTGTCTTGCATCCATGAAGTTATATGGATGAGGACAAAAGTCATCATACTAAGTAAGATGGTGGAACAGAAAGATGGAAAGATAGGAGACCATGGTCACCCAGCATACTTTTCTATCTCCTTCCTATGACTCCTAAGGGGGGACTCCTTGCTGAGTCTATGTATTCTTGGGGAGGCTAATGTAGTGGTACCCTATCCTGCTGACTGCCCCAGGGTGGTCTGTGAGACAGGTTGACCAATCAGAGTATACTCTTCACCAGTCAAAGTGTTTGGTTCAAGGATGGACTGGCAGGACCCTCAGAATCTCCTCTGGGAATTATATGTGGCCATTGTTGGGACTGCTAAAATCAGCAAGTATGGGGGACCATCTTGCCTGTCATGTGGCAAGTCCAGAAATGAAGAATGAAGTCAAGGTGATATAAACTAAGATGGGAACTGAGAAGAGACACAGAGCCCTAACTTGTCTTTTCTAGTTACGAACAAATACATGCCCTCTTTTGTCTCAGAAAATTTAAGTTGGATTTCTATGACATAAAATTGAGAAAATCCTGATTAGTACAAGTGGTCTTCCTGACATTCTTCTGTTTTCTTTATTCCATGTAATGGAATTCAGGAATCACTAGTATCTGTGCATTTATTCATCAGACCTTGATTAAGTCGGCTCTTGTACCAAGCCCTGCAGCTCCAAAGATGAATCACTCATGGTTCCTAATCCCAAGAAGCTCACAAACTAGTGGAGACAGAATGATCCAGATCTAGAAAGGCCTTCCAGTACTTGAGCTCTTCCGGTTGAGGGTGGGGTGAGAGGAAACTGGCTGTTTTGCTCACTGTTGTATACCTGGCACCTGGTAGGCGCTTAGTAACTATTTGTTAAATGAATATATGAATGGGAAAAACTGCCTCTGAGAGTTGTGAGAGAGAAGGAAGGACTTCATGAGATAAATAGCCAATAAAAGCTAGCTAGAGTGACTCAATGATGTTATGAGCTTTTTTTAAAAAAAATTATTTTTAGAGAGGGGAAGGGAGGGCAATAGAGAGGGAGTGAAACATCGATGTGTGGTTGCCTCTCATGCACCCTCCAATGGGGACCTGGCCTGCAACCCAAGCATGTACCCTGGATTAGGAATCAAAGTGGCGACTCTTTGGTTGGCTGGCACTCAATCCACTGAGCCACACCAACCAGAGCTGAAGCTATGAGTTCTTATCCTGCTTCTGTCACCTACCAGCTAGCTCTCTGGCCTTGGAGAAGTGACATCAACTCTCTGGACCTCTTAGGGGTTTGGACTGTACCACAAATGGTTAACTGTCTGCACATTAAAAAGCCTCACTCCAATTCAACTGAATCTGATTTTGGCAGGGGCGGAGTGGCATTAAAGTTTTTTTAAAAGCTCTCTTAAGTGATTCTCATGTGCAGCCATGAGGGAAAACTACTACTCTAGATTAGTTAGAAGCTTCTTGTGGTCATGCTGATGACAATTAGATCTGAGTTTATCAAATCCTTTTTGTAGAGTAGGAATTCATTGAGGGGAGGGTTTACAGTTTCACTTATCTTCCTCCCACCCTCCCTCTTTTCCTCCCTGTTTTCTTTCTTTCTCTTTTCTTTTTCTTCCCTTCCTCCTTTCCTTCCTTTCTTTCTTTTCTTCCTTCTTTTCTTTTTTCCTTCCTTCCCTTCCTTCCTTCCCTTCCTTCCTTTTTCTTTCCTTCCTTCCCTTCCCTTTCCTCCCTTCCTTTTCTTCCTTGTTTTCTCTTCCTTCCTTCCTTCCCTTCCTTCCTTTTTCTTTCCTTCCTTCCCTTCCCTTTCCTCCCTTCCTTTTCTTCCTTGTTTTCCCTTCCTTCCTTCCTTCCTTCCTTCCTTCCTTCCTTCCTTCCTTCCTTCTCTTTCTTCTTTCTTTCCTTTACTTTTTCTTTCCTTCCTCCTTTCCTTCCTTCCTCCTTTCCTTTTCTTCTTTCTTTCTTTTTCTTCTTTCATTTCCTTCCTTAGTCTTTCTTTTTCTAAATTATTTTATTGTTGTTCAATTACAGTTGTCTGCATTTTCTCCCCACCACTCTCCCCCACCCCAGCCAAACCCACCTCCCTCCCTTGCTCCACTCTCCCCCTTGGTTTTGTCCTTGTGTCCTTTATAGTAGTTCCTGAAAACCTTTTCCCCCACTGTCCCGTCCCCACTCCCCTCTGGCTATTACTAGCTTGTTCTTAATTTCAATGTCTCTGGTTATATTTTGTTTGCTTTTTTCTTTTGTTGATTATGTTTCAGTTAAAGGTGAGATCATATGGTACTTGTCCCTCCACGCCTGGCTTATTTCACTTAGCATAATGCTCTCCAGTTCCATGCATGTTGTCACAAAGGGTAGGAGCTCTTTCTTTCCCCCTGCTGCATACATAGAATTCCATTGTGTAAATGTACCATAGTTTTTTGATCCAGTCATTTACTGATGGGCACTCTAGCACTTGGCTATTGTAAATTGTGCTGCTATGAACATTGGGTTGCACAGGTTCTTTTGGATTCATGTTTCAGGGTTCTTAGAATATAGTTCCAGCAATGGAATTGTTGGATCAAAAGGCAGTTCCATTTTTAGTTTTCTGAGGAAATTCCATGCTGTTTTCCACAGTGGCTGTGCTAGTCTGCAGTCCCACCAACAGTGCACTAGGGTTCCCTTTTCTCCACATCTGCTCCAACACACAAAGCATTTAAAGGAGAGCTAACCCCCATCCTTCACAGATTATTCCAAAAAATTCAAGAAGATGGAAGACTCTCAAACCCTTTTTATGAAGCCAGCATCATCCTAATCCCCAAACCAGATAAAGACAAAACAAAGAAAGAAAATTTCAGGCCAATATCACTGATGAACATAGATGCTAAAATCCTCAACAAAATATTGGCAAGCCAGATCCAGCAATATGTTAAAAAATCATACACTATGATCAAGAGGGATTCATCCCAGGGATGCAAGGATGGTACAATATTCACAAATCAATAAACATAATATACCACATAAACAAAACAAAACACAAAAATCACATGATCATATCAATAGATGCAGAAAAAGCATTTGATAAGGTACAGCACCCATTTATGATAAAAACACTCAGCAAAGTGGGAATAGAGGGAGCATTCCTCAACCTAATAAAAGCCATATGTGAGAGACTTACAGTCAACATCATACTCAATGGACAAAAGCTTAAACGTTTCCCACAAGATCAGGAACAAGACAAGGATGCCCACTTTCACCACTCCTATTCAACATAGTATTGGAAGTCCTAGCCACAGCCATCAGACAAGAAAAGGAAATAAAAGGCATCCAAATTGGAAAGGAGGAAGTAAAACTCATTGTTTTTAGTCTTTCAACAGATATTAAGTACCTATAAGATCCCAAGCATGGCATTAGTTTAGTTAAAGCAGAGAGGGAGGAGTAGGGAGGAAGACTCCCTCCCTAAAAAAGTAGATTGGACTTCAGATTTGAGGAATCTATAGACTGAATACTAAGGATGCTTATTTTTGCTAAAAGGATGTTATTCAATATTCATACTGAGCCTGAAATTTTGTCTCCTCTTCTGCAATCTTTGGCATATGCTATAGCCCTCTGGTATTTGGTAACTCTTCTCCCCCATCAACCACTCTGGAAAATATCCACCAGTATTTATTTTTTCAAGACCTTATGAGCCATCTTCACTTCCAAGAGAAGCAAATTATGTGTTTATAGTATCCTGGCTTTATGACAGCTATATATCTTCATACAGTTGTCATTTTCAAGGACAATTCTAATGTTAAATATGTGATTCCTTTGTTCCTATAAGCACATATGAGTCTGTAAGACCATATATCCCAGTGTTAGGTTCTGCAAAATTGGTCACCACATTCAGATGACATACAGTAGTACCTTTTTGTGGATTAATACTCATGGCTGATTTAAAAAGACATAATTTACACACAATAGAATGTACAAATTCTAAGTGTCCAGTTCAATAAATTTTTATTTTATTTTATTATTCTTGTTTATTCCATTACAATTGTCCCAATTTTTCCCCTTTGCCCTCCTCCACCCAGCTCACCCCCTGCTCCCACAGTCAATCCCCATACCATTGTCCATGTCCATGGGTCACTCACACATGTTCTTTGATGAATCCCTTCCCCTTCTTTCCACCCTTCCTTCTATCCCCCTCCCCTCTGACAGCTGTCAGTCTGTTCCCTCTTTTCATGTCCCTGGTTCTGTTTTGCTCATTAGTTTATTTTGTTCATTAGATTCCTCTTATAAGTGAGATCATATGGTATTTGTCTTTTACTGCTTGACTTATTTCACTTAGCATAATAGTTTTCAGTTCCACCCATGCTGTTGCAAAAGGCAGGAATTTCTTTTCTTTCTGCTGCATAGAATTCCATTGTGTAAATGTACCACAGTTTTTTAATCCATTCATCTACTGATGGGCACTTAGGCTGTTTCCAACACTTGGTTTTTGTAAATAATTATGTGTGATTTCGAAAGACATAATTTACATACAGTAGAATGCACAAATTCTAAGTGTTCAGTTCAATAAATTTTGATAAAAGTATACACCAGCAGCCCTGGCGGGTGTAGCTCAGTGGATTGAGCGCGGGCTGTGAATCAGGCATCGCAGGTTCGATTCCCAGTCAGGGCACATGCCTGGGTTGCAGGCCATGGCCCCCAGCAACCGCACATTGATGTTTCTCTCTCTCCCTCCCTCCCTTGCCTCTCTAAAAATAAATGAATAAAATCTTAAAAAAAAAAAAGTATACACCAGCATGACTGCTATCCAAAATAATAGCACATTTGTATCAGCTGAGAAAGTTATTTCATGCCTCCTTCCAGTTAGTCTCTCTCCTGCCCTTGCTTCCCTGACAGCTCCACATGACCACCAGTCTCATTTTCTTCACAATGGATTAGTTTCAATGACATGGAAAGATGGCCCTCTGTTTCAGTGTCTCACAAAGTTGCAATGAAAGTAAATTGGGACAATTTGTCTACTTTTGAATTCGATGTAAATGGAATCATATTCTTTTGTGTTTGGTGTCTTTCACTCAGTTGTTTTAGAGATTCATCATTATGTTGCATGTTCATTTCTTTTTGTTGCTGAGTAGTAGGAATAGACAATGGGGATTTATCCATTTTCTTATTGATGGGTATTTGAGCATTTCCCAGATTTTGGCTATTATGAATCAAGGTGCTAGAAATATTCATATTTTGTCTTTACATGACCATAGGTTTTCACTCATCTTGGATATATGTGAAAGGCTGGAATTGTGAGTTCATAGGGCAGATGTATGTTGAATTTATGAGAAAAGAAATAGACGGTTTTCAAAGTATTTGTAACATTTTACACTCTTACCAATGTATGAGAGGTCCAGTTGCTTCTACGTCCTTGCCAACATTTGGTCAAGTCAAATTTTTAACCAGCCTTGCGAGTATGAAGTGGTACCTTATTATGTTTTATTTTGGGGGGCAGGGAACTCTCTTAGCCTGATTTCAAGCTTGTCTAATAGGTAATTTCAAATACCTTCCCAGACTCCTCTGATTACTGCCGTTAGGTGTCCTGGGTTCCATTAAAACTGGAGTTTTCCTGTGCCCTGAACCACTGTGCTTTCCTGCCTCTGTTGTGGCTAGCAGATTAAGAGTGAGGAGTTAGGAGTGGAGGAGGAGGAAAAAGGGGAGAAAGAGGAAAACACAAAAAGTGAGACAGAGACAGAGATACAACTAGAAAGAGTAAGAGAGGCAGAAAGATGGAATTTGACAAAGACAAGAGAAACAGACAGTGATGGAAAGGAGGTAGGTACTAGATAAAAGAAAAGAGGAACAACAACAAAGTAGGAAAAGTAATTAAGAAAGAGAGGAAGAAGAGATATGTGTGGGGGGAGGGAAAAAAACAGAGTGAAGTGAGGACAAGAAAGGGAAGGGAGGATGGAGATAGGAGGTGAAGAAAGAGAGGAGAGGAAAGGAAGGGAGAGAAGTCAAGTCTTTCTCTTGCTAGTCCTCCAGCAGGCAGCCTTGGAATGGCCCAGGACTGGAAGGAAATACATTTGCCATGAGATCTGTGTCTGTTCTTAGTAGGTTGATGTCCAGCAAGCAAAGCTCACTTGTGCCGAGAGCATCCCTCATTAATATTACAGGCCCCAGTCAGCCCTAATGGTCCTTGAGCCTTGTGGGCTGCAAAGGGACTGAAGAGTGAACATGTTGTTTGAGCAGGTGCCAGGCTGTGCTTACAGAGGTGGCACCTCCCTGGGCCATCCTGGGGTCTGATGCCAGGCCAGGGCCTAGAGACTGCTGAGTCATCCAGAGGGTAAGGAGTAGTTTATTTGGGGTGATGGAAACATGATGAGTCCAGTTCCCTCTCCAAGCCTGACCAGGGCAACAAGCAGCCTCTATGAGGATGGTTAATGGCTGCTATTTGACAATGGTCAGTCATTTAGGTTCATTTGTTGTCAACAGACACTGAATATTGCCTGGATCCCATCTTCTCCTCAAAAAGCTCAGTCTAGTTAGTAGGAGGTGACAGTCAACTAAATTACTAATAAGACTGAAAATTATCCTACAAGAGATGGATATTATAGCTCCTTTCAAAAATCAGGAGCTCAGTAAAGATTTATTGAATGAATGAACTGTTTACAGAGAGAGACCCAAGTCAGGAGGCAACCCCTCCCCCTGCCCCACCTCTGTTCTTGTCTCATCCAAACAGACAAATTCAATCAAGAGAGAGCTCGTAGAGTAGAAATGAGACAGCAAGTTTATTTATGAAACAGAAGATGGAGGCATAGGTAGATACACTGTGTCTCCTCACACAACCAAAATAAGGACAACAGCAAATTAGAAACAAAATAACAACCAGAACTGACAGAAAATTGAACTGTATGGAAGTCTGACAACCAAGGAGTTAAAATAGATACATTCGTCCAAATGGGTAGGAGAGGCAGAGGCGGTGGCAGGGCAGAGAGAGGTTGCAGCAAAAAAAGCAGTGGCTTGCAGACCCCAGGCACTCAAGGCAGCAGCTGATGGACCCTGGGCACCCAAGACGGCAGCAGGTGGACCCTGGGCGCACAGACAGCGGCTGGCAGACCCAGTGAAGCGGCGCTTGTGGAGCAAGTCGCAGCACGCAAGGCAGCTGACCTGGTGGTCCCACATTCATACACAGATAAACCAGGCGAAACTGGGGAGTGAGACAGACCACGCAAACTAGGGTCCCAGTGCTGGGAAATAGAGCCTCAAACCACTGATTGAAAACACCTGTGGGGATTGACATCGGGAGAGAATCCCAGCCTCACAGGAGAGTTCGTGGGAGGGACCCACAGGGTCCTGGAAGGTACACAAGCCCACCCACCTGGGAATTAGCACCAGAAAGGGCCAGTTTGCTTGGAGGAAGTGGTGGAAGGGACTGAAATCCAACAGAGAGCGGAGCAAACACCACTGTTCCCTCTCAGACCCCTCTCCCATATGTGTCACAACCCAGTGACTGGGTTGCCCCGCCCTAGTGAACACCTAAGGCTCCACCCCTCACTATGTAACAGATGCGTCGAGACAAAAAAAAAAAAATGTCCCAAATGGAAGAACAGATCAAAGCTCCAGAAAAAATACAACTAAGTGATAAGGAGATAGCCAACCTATTAGATGCATAGTTCAAAGCACTGGTGATCAGGATGCTCACATAATTGGTTGAATTTGGTCGCAAATTAGATGAAAAAATGAAGGCTGCACTAAGTCAAATGAAGGAAAATGCATGGGGACCAATAGTGATGGGAAGGAAACTGGGACTCAAAACAATGGAGTGGAACAGAAGGAAGAAAGGAACAACCAAACAAAAAAGAATGGAAAAATAAGAATTCAAAAAAATGAGGAGAGGCTTAGGAACCTCCAGGAAATCTTTAAACATTCCAACATCTGAATTATAAGGGTACCAGAAGGGGAAGAGGAAGAGCAACAAGTGGAAAACTTATTTGAATGAATAATGAAGGAGAACTTACCCCAATCTGGCAAAGAAAATAGACTTCCAGGAAGTCCAGGAAGCTCAGAGAGTCCCAAAGAAGTTGGACCCAAGAAGGAATACAGCAAGGCACATCATAATTACATTAGCCAAGATAAAAATGAAGGAGAGAATTCTAGAAGCAGCAAGAGATAAGGAGACAGTAACCTACAAAGGAGTTCCCATCAGACTGACTGCTGATTTCTCAAAATCTTGCCTGGAAGAAATCTTGAAACCTTGCCAGTCATGAAAGGCAAGGACCTACATCCAAGATTACTCTATCCAGCAAAGCTTTCATTTAGAATGGAAGGGCAGATCAAGTTCTGCTCAGATAAGGTCAAGTTAAAGGAGTTCATCATCACCAAGCCCTTATTATATGAAATGTTAAAGGGACTTATCTAAGAAAAAGAAGATAAAAAACATGCATAGTAAAATGACAGCAAACTCACAATTATTAACAACCACACCTAAAACAAAAACAAAAACCAACTAAGCAAACAACTAGAACAGGAATAGAACCACAGAAACGGAGATCACATGGAGGGTTAGCAACAGGGGAGTGGGAGGAGGGGAGAGGGGGAAAAGGTACAGAGAATAAGTAGCATAGATGGTAGATAGAAAATGGACAGGGGGAGGGCAAGAATATTATGGGAAATGTAGAAGCTAAAGAACTTATGACACATGGGCATGAACTAAAGGGGGGAATGTGGGTGGGAGAGGGTGTGCAGGGTGGAGGGGAATGAAGGAGGGAAAATGGGACAACTGTAATAATATAATCAATAAAATATATTTAAAAAAAGAAAAAAAGAAACACACGAGCACAAAGCTTCAAGCAAGCACCCAGCTAGTCTGAATGCCACACATATAGATGAAATGAAGTTGTTAGTAAGTTAGTGATTTGTTCTATACAGTTGAGCTGAGGCTGCAAGTGGGTACTTAGCTGATCTAAGTATGCCAACTATTGGGGTCCAGGAGTTATATACCTTAGTCAGTTTTTAGGTTCCCCTTCCTTCTCTACCTTCTAAATCTTGGGAATGATGTACAGCTAGCTACAAAGCCTTTCTTCAGTTAGTAAAGGCTCTTTGTCTTAGTGAAATTGTTACAGAGGCTCAGAGAAAGACTAATACCATATGATTTCACTCATGTGTGGAATATAATGAACAAAGTAAACTAACAAGCAAAGTAGAGAGAGACTCATAGAGAGCAGGCTGACAGCTCTGGGTGGTGGGGGTGGGGACTTGGGAGTGGAAGGATCAAGCCAAAAAGAAAAAGGACTCATGGGCATGGACAACAGTGTGGTGATTGTGGGATTGGGGGGGGGGATGCATTGGAGATAGAAGAGAGTATAGGAGGTATAAATGGAAATGGAAAAATACAATAATAAATAAATAAATAAATGTTATAAAACATTTAAAAAATGTTTCTCAATTTGAAAAAGTTACTAGGCACAAACCTCAGTATATACATTTTAATTGTTTTTTTAACAAAAAATATAATTGAGTTGTAAATAATAGAGTAAAATGCAGTAATCTTAGCTGTGTAGCTTACTGAACTACTCTACATGTGAACACTCATACAACAGCCGTCTGGATCCTGATATAAAACATTTTCAGCACTCTGTAAAACGCTGTTGTCCTTTCCCCAGTTGCTCCTCCCACCCCCTGCAAGAGCTGCTATTATTCTGACTTCTCTAATTATTGATTCCACCTGTTCTTGAACCTCGTATCAGTGGAATTACATTGTGTGCACTTGGGTGGACTCTTTAGTGTGGCTGGTTTCACTCAACACAGTTTGTGAGATTCATCCAAGTTGTCGTGGTGTCCACACTCTCTAAGAGTCTGTCCTTTGCCCCTGAATCAGTGCCTGAACAGACCTGGGCATATATGATTACTATTATTAAGTGACAACTCAATAAAGGTCCTTTAAGGGTGGCTGACAGGTGGGTTTTGATGCTATTGTAAACAGTATTTACATTTTCCAATTGTTCATTGTGAGTCCATAGAAAAACAATTATTTTTTATATACTGCATTCAATGAACATGTTAAAATCACTATTTAATTCTAATAATTTGCCTAATTACACAACTGGTAACTCCTTTAAAAAGTTAAATAAAAAAGGTAAAATTAATTTTAATACTGTTTTCATTTAACCTAATGTGTGTAAATTATCATTTTAGCATGTTATCAACACAATATACTTTACACTCTTTTATTGCATATGAAGTCTTCAAAATTCAGTTTTTTATATCTCAATTCAGCCTAACCTCATTTCAACTACTTAATAGCCACACATGCCTAGTACTGGATAGTGTAGTTGTAAGCTTGATTGGATTCAGAATAAGCATTTTTGGGAAGAATACTTCATAAATGATATTGTATACCTCACATAACATCACACCAGGAAGATGTTATGGTGTTCCATGATTAATGATGTAAGTTTTATCACTTGATAAATCAGTGGGGATCTTCAGATTCCTTCATTACAAAACTATTTTCACATTTATGTTAGTTGGAAATTTGTGGGCTGATACTTTGGCACCATGTAAATGTCTGGTTCCCCAGCCAAGTTTTAGCTGCTGATTTTAACTACTATTGCTAACACCAGCCTGAGTCAACTATTCTAATAGATGCTGGAAGCCACTGATTTTCCAATTCCATATGCCTTTTGTATTCACTATATTCTGTAAAGAAGAGCTTTAATTTATCCTGCTAACCCCTTTTTAAAATTTTATTTTATTTTTAGAGAGAGGAGAAAGGAGGGAAAAAGAGAGGGAGAGAAACATCAATATGTGGTTGCCTCTCAAATGCCCCCTAATGGGGACCTGGCCCACAACCCAGGCATGTGCCTGGACTGAGAATCGAACCTGTGACCCTTTGGTTCACAGGCCAGCATGCAATCCACTGAGCACACCAGCCAGGGCCTGCTTCCTTTTTTTGAGGCTCATTATGGCTTGTGGGTTTTTACCTGGCGTTTTATGATTAACCAGTTTTTTATATTCAAATTATTGCAAATTTTAGCTTCTTCAAGCTCATTTCTATAAAGCAACTGGTAAATTTGTTTTTTACTTCTTTAGACACTTGCCTAAATAATAGCTTTCCAAAAGACTTCATAATCTATTTAAAGTAAAATATAAATAATACTTTAGAATAATAATATTCCATATTCTACAATGTGTCTGTATTCTGGTGGTTTTCAGATATTCATTTCTTATTCTAACATTGGCAGGATTGTCTTTTAGCCAGAATGTAAAAATATATTCATTTTTCCCTTCTAAATAACAGGATGGTTATTTATTTTTTAAACAAAACAACCAGTGTTGGGGCAATAATAGACTGCTACTGCCAATCTTCCATTCTCCACAGACATGTATGTCCTGACAGGAGTTCTGTCAATGTCAAGATCAAGAAGACTACAGTCTGTCAGTCACAAACTGCCTGGTGGTGGTTTATTCATTTTATATTTCCTTGTTGGCGAATTTTCACCCTTTCCCCACACTCACACCTTCTCCAAGCTAATAGACTAATAAACTGATTTCATTCTGTTTTAAAAGAAGGAAAGCAGGAGGCATAAAAACTCCCTTTCCTTTTATAAAATAAGACAGGCTTTCCCTTAATTAGCAGCTGTACTTATTCAACAGCAGGATCATCTTTAGTGTCCCAGATTCACCAGACAGGTATGTTTGGAAAGCTGCACATCTTTCCATGCCTTGATGTTTCCTCAGGATAGACAATGGAACTGGTCGTACAGTTGGGCAGTGCTGGAAGTGTCCCTGCCTTGGGCTGGCACTTGCCTGTGCCAGGTGGCATGACAAAGCAACCAAGGTCAGCAAGAACACGCAAGACATACTCCTGTAACCCTGCCCTGACCGCAGGGCTTCTTGCTTATGTCACTGCATCTTGTTCAGCAGAAGTGCTGGGTTTTCTCTGTAGCATCAGTTCACATTGTCCAATCTAAAAAACAGTATAAACAAACAAAACAGAGATGGACTCATAGAAACAGAGAACAGACTGATCATTGCCAGAGGGGATGGGGTGTTAGAGGACTAAGTGTAAAAGGTGAAGGGATTGAGAAGTACAGATTAGTAGTTATAAAATAGCTACAAAGATATAAAGTAAAGCATAGGAAACATAGTAATATTTTGACAACTGTATGGTGACTTTGTGAAATATTGGGAGGAACACTTTGTAAAATATATGATTGTGTAACCACTATGCAGTACACTTGAACCTAATACAGAATAATATTGAATGTGAACTGCAGTTGAAAAAAATTAAAATAAAAAAATGGCATTGTCCAAGATCTCTGCACATGCAGTTCAGTTTGGTGCTGCCAGCATACGAGGTTGGGCACTGACCCTGAGGAAGGACAAGCCCAAGCATCTCGTCTTTTCTAGCACGCCGTCCGACCGGAGCTGCTGTCAGGGCACAGTTGCGGGCTTGGTCTCCCCCACTCTCGGTGATCAAAGCAGGGCAAAAGTGCTGTCAGTAAAGTATAATGTGATACAAACGCAGGAAACATATAATTAAAATTTACTAACAGCCATATTTAAAAAGTAAACAGAAACAGGTGAAATTAAGAGTAATGGTAAAGTTTACTTGCTAACTATACCCCTTTTTACCTTTTTTAAAATAACAAAGCATAATATGCCAAAAATGTTGCGTATTTTCTTCCATCTTCAATACTAAAGTGGCTACACAAAAATTCACCAATTTTGATAAGTTTTTAAAAAATGCACACCGAAGTGACAGCTGTCACAATACAATTTAACAAAATTATTTGAAATGAAGTTAAAGACAACCAAGTGCTACCAGCGCCATCTTATGGAAAAAAAACAAATGAGCTTTTTGGCGAATCCAGTATTTTATGATTATACTGACAGTGTGGGTTCCCTTGCCCTGGTCAGATATATTTACAAAAGTAAGAACTTAGTGAGGTCTTTTTTGATCTCCACTATTGTCCACATGAACACGCTCACAGAGCCACCGCCCGGCGATATTCAGTGTTGCAGGGAGGCCTCCACAGATCATGTGCGGGAAACAGCTGCTACTCGCCGTGTAAGGACTGCCAGCACCAGACCATTTCCTAAAACAACTTTTGCTGACATTGTATCTCCATTTCCCCCTAGTTTTGTCACACATGAGAGTGCACATGCATGCACACACATTTTTTCCAGATTAAAGGGCCTGGCTGGTGTATTAGTGCCTATCAAAGCACTTCCAGTCATAAAGGTAGGCTTCAGAGCCATCAATAACAACACATATAGGACCATGTTGCTGTTTCCTTTCTGCCTTTTTATTTCTCACAGTCTTCCTCACATATGACGGCTGAGTGATGCATGACAACACTTGAGGGCTCATTTTCCCTTTCTGCAATGGTCCAGACTTTCAGAATTAACTTCTCCACTCTTCCCAACATTCATTGTCATACCACTATTTTGTGTATTATCATGTCTTGGGGCTATAATACTTGGGGCCTGCAGAAATAGATGGTTGCCAGTCCTCTTCTATGAGATGCTGAAAATCTCAGGGCTACACATGCCCAAAATGCCTCTCTCTACTGATGTTCGCTCTAGTATGTGTGCAGTCTTTAACACCCTTCCAGAATACCAAAGCCATATTATCACCTCTGAAATTTCAAGAGGACATACCCTAAGGCAGCGAAGGCTGATAGTTACAATATCCCAGACTTCTCTCATGAAAGTGGTAGGGGGAAGATGGGGCCATAGTTCCAATTAACCTCATCAGCAGCAATCCTATCAAACAAAATGAGGATTCAAGGTAAACACTCCTTCAAACAACAGTCCTCAATATATTCTGTTTGCTATCTGATTATCGCCCCCTAGCTGGGAAACTAGTGCCTCCTGTTTTAGGTGGGGGCGGTGAACATAATCACCACAAAGCTCTGTGGGAATGCCTTTAAAATGTCAAACTTCACAAATCTCAGAAACTTATCTGTCACTTCTGGCACTGCATTTACTCCTACAGCATCCTACAGAACACTGAGTCCCTGCTATGACTTTATATGTGCAGAGGATGGGTCAGCTGGTCTAAGCCTGAGTGCAATAGAGAACAGATGTTAGCTTTCCATCCCTCCTTGAGAGCAGGGACAGGAAAGCATGTCCATTAGAGTGAATGCAGTTTGATCTTTTCCAGATCAAAATTACATTTTTAGTATCTGCCCAATGATCATAATCTGTGGGAGTATTTCATCTTATTTCTGAAAGTAATATAACCTTGTGCTGTCAGAATAGGGCACCATCTCACTAGTCTTTGAACTTAGGTGTATGCAGGAAGCAGTTACTGGACACCCTGCACCTCTTTGCAAAGTGGAATCCTTGGGTTCCAGGGGCAAGAGCAAATCATGCTGCCTTGGAAAGCTGACCCCTAAGGGAGACTCCCTAGAGAAGGTAATTCACCGTAGTGCTAGGGCAAATCATCTCCCAGGTTGCTCCAACCGCAGCACTGTGCTCACCTCTCTGAAGCTGGTGAGGCAGCCATGGAAGAAAATAACATTAAATTCACAGGCCACTCTGGCTCCAATGATGGCTGAACCCACTGCAGTGGGCAGGGCATGTGGAATGTCCTACTGGAGCCCTCTGCACTTGATGACTAGGACAGAACAATGCTCCCAGGCAGAGGTGGCCATGGGGAACCACAAAAAGAGCATGTGTGTATTAGCAGTTAAGGCTTCCCGGCCTTGCATGCAGAAGCCAGGCAGAAGACAGACATACACACAACAGTGTGCCTCCCAAGAGGATCCCACTCACTGCATATACAGCAGAAAAGATACATGCACGTCATCCGAGCAATGTATTTACAATATAGAACAACAGCCATATTCGGAAGGTGAACATTACTCTTACAGCTGCACCGTAACTCTTTTTATGGATCTAACAACTTACTCTCTACATTCTGTTGCAAAAGCTCTCCTCTGTTGGCTAAGATCAGCTGATAGAGCTACATTTGAGAGCTACTGTGGACCTACATAGTTTGATTCTGAAATAGTTTCATTAAATGGGGACTTCTCAATATTCCTCAGGAAGCCCAAGGCCTATGGAAATGTGGTTAGCTTAAGGGACTACAAGTGCAGCATCAGGGAAGTGAGTCCCTATATATGTCATCATCCATCCCAGGACACCTTGGTGAGTGGTCTTTCACCAAGTGACCATCTGCTGCAATGCACTCACCCTAAGACTTGAACTGTGGGTGCTAAGCAGTCTTGAAAATCAGCAGTGATACATTTGTTTAAGTGTTATTAAAATTGGTCCCCAAGTTTTCCCCTGTAGTTTATTTTGAACATGTGCACTGAACATAATTCGATATGAGATATGCAGCCTGGGTTCTCATATATATTCAAAGTATTTGGGGGTCCAAAAACAGATAGATACTTGCCCTTCACAACAGCCCTCCACGTATTCCATAGCAAAGCATCACATTCATATTTCTGTGAGGAAACACATCAAAATCATTGACTACTCAGTGTCTTTTCTTGAAAGCTCATCCATGTGGTATTGTTCTTCCACTGGGCCATTCTAAAAGAGACAACGGTGAAGGAGAAATAGCACAGACCTCTGCTTACACTGTGATGATGTGCAGCTGTTAGTAAAATAGGTTTGCAATTGCATTGGTGTTTATTCTTATAAATTCCATGGCCTTGGCCACAGATCTGCATACAGCCTCTATGTGGAGAGAGAAATAGTGGGGTCAGAAAACCCCCTATGAAGACAAATGCAAGCCATAAACTGAGAAGCACATTCCTCTTTCCAATAACCAGGTTAGTTACCACACAAACCACCTACATCTTTGTGAGTCTTTCTAGCTCCATGAATCTTCTACCATGGCCCGAGGAATAAGGGAGCATCTGAGCCATTTTAAGCAACAAAGTTTCCCTTGTCTAATGTCCAAGTGAAGCCCCTGACTCCCACCCCACAGATCTGTTGATTTCAGTTTTCTTCCTGGAGACTCAAATCCTATCAGAGTTATATTGTAGGTACAGAAATACAGAAACCTACTCAGAAACCCTCTTTCTTAAACATTGCAAGGGAGATCAATATTATACCATCTGACTGTTAGCAAAACTCATAATCATGATAACAAGCTTATTCCCTTATTAAGTGGCTAATAAGACACACTTCTGTAACTATCTGTGACAGTGCTGGCAACCCTTTATTATTTTCTTAATCAAAGGACACTATGTTCATATACTGACAAGGTAGCCCTACATACTGTTGACAAAACATATTAAGAAAATTTACCACTTCTCCAAAAGTTGACAAAAATTGTGCACGGAGTAACAGAAGTGAGTCTCTGGGAAGTTATTTAACCTTTTGCAACAATCTGGGGAGTCTGTGGACTGCTCTGTCAGCCCCCATAGGCCCACCCTCTCCTCCTACGACTGTGTCTGACATGAGCGATGTGTGTGCTGATGGAATGTTTTATCTCCTTTCTTTTTTGGGAGAATTTTTAATTTTTAGTGGTATAAAAGCAGGGAGGTACATTTTTGTATTGCCAGCAATGGCTGGAATCGTTGAAGGTCAGTGGTGAGACCTTTTGAGTATAACTTTGTGAGATTTTTATACTCTTAAAAATACAGCATATTATATTTTATATATGGTAATTTATTGTAAAATACTCACGTATTAATTGTATGGTATAAATCCATGTGAGGTTAACCTTGTATTAGTTGAAAAAAAAAAGTTTAACTGAGATTTCCACTCATTCCAACAGCTCACCAGCAGAATTTCTTCCCTGGGAGCAGGACATCTTCGGAAATTTGGCCAGCTCCTGATTGCTTCCCTTGGCCATGTAGTAGAGCGAGTTACTGGTTTATGCACTTCTGGTGTTGCAAAGCAGCTGTGCACATTAGTATTCACTGGTTGTGAATTGGAGTCAGAGGCCACTGTGTCGCCTATTTGTTCGGGCTCTGATCATGAAACGGAGGAGTCACTCCACATTTCCCAGGGCGATATGTACCTTCCAGGACAGTTCAGAGGAAAACCAAAGTATTTTTCAGGATAGATAACTCCTTCACAATTAAAGACCTGGGACACCACAGTGGGGCTCTTCGCATCAACTCTGCGCCTACAGAGAAAAGAAACATTCAACTGCGACATACGCCTTCCCATCCGCCAATGGCTTTAGTCACCTTTAAAATGATGATAACTTCAGATCTAGTCTCTCCAGCCAGAAGCTCTCACCTGAGCTCTAGACAGCTCCATCCAGCTGTCTACTACTGGCCCCAGTATCTCGTGCATGTTTATTCGTCTCTCCCCAAATCTGTCACTTGCCGTTGCTTCTCTGCCTCAGCATCTGTTCCACACAGTGTATCCTCAGATCAGCCACCATCCAGAATCCTGTGTGTGTGTGTGTGTGCTTATTCTTTTGAAACGTAAAAACATTAATTCTAGAATTTTGCTTTAACAATAGCATTTTGATTAATAATAGAATTTTGTTTTTCATTCATGGTGAGAAAGTCTTTGTTTCCTTTCTGTCACTCAAGGGCCCAGGCTGAGAAATGCCATTTTTCACATGTAGCTTCCAAGGTCACTCCGGGCATGGACATCCAGGCAACTGACAAAAGCAGAGAGAGTAGATTTGGTCTGCAGCCCCCAGGTTGCTGACCTTTGTTTGAGAATGTCAGCTCCATAAGATCTGGAGCGTTAGCCATCTTGTTCACTCTATATTTCCTATATGTTCAAATACACTGACCTTCTAGGGGAAAAGTCTTCCTATTGTGCCTAAAGTGAAATCTGCTAGAGGTGATCTTTATTTCAAGCAGGATGCAGAGAGAAAAATCTTTACCAGAATCTGATGTAGTCTGATAGACTTGGTGAGTGCATTTAAGGTTTATGAAAAAAATCAATTTCCTCTAACAAATACATTTAGCAGTCTCAGTGAACAAATTATGTTTACTAAAATAAATGTTAAACAAGCTTTGTGGTTATAAAAAATCTATGGTTAAAGTTTACAATCCTGTGAAAGTAAATAAAATAAACAAGTATCTTTCAAAACCATCAACTTGCTTTCAACACCCTGAGACTATTAATGGGAGTGGGAGAGAGATTTTAATCAAGAGAGTGATATGTAACCAAGATTTGTTTGATATTTATAAGCATTAAAAAGAGAATATAATATGGACAAAGAATTGTTTTGGCCAACTTTCCTACTACAAACAACTATAAATACTGCAAATATTATACTGAAAAAGTACATCTTTAAAAGCACTGAAGAGTTGGTAAGTATGCTACCATTAGGAATGTTTACCAATATTTCAGTTTCTGCCCCTTCTGAGCAAATGATCACATTGTAATTGCCAACCAGCATGAAGTTAGTGCAGCCAAGTGATTTGCTTTGGACAATAAAATAGGAGCACAGTTAACCGTTTTGTGTTACTTCTCGGCATACCTTTAAGGTCCATGTGTGATTCATCCTGATCCGTTCCCCCTGCCATGGCAGCCAGCAACTTCTAGATGATCATGCTTCTGTCATCCTGCATGGACCCCTGAGTGAGACAAATGTGGAACACACCACCTGCCAACTTGACATGGAGATGTATCAAGAGTATATTATCAACAGTATATCTCTGTTATTATAAGTCACTAATTAAGGGGGTATGGTGCCACAGTATATATTAGTCTATTGTAATTTATGTATTAAGACTATAAGTTACCAGACTAAATTGTAGAGGAGCGTTTGAACTCAGAGGGCTTAAGCAGGAATAGAACACATAGAAGCTGCTTTGATCCTGAAGACACGTGCTGATCTGGGCGAATTTGAACTTGATTTTTATGGTCTTACAGTGTTTGGAAAAGAGGTGAAAATCCATAACTGTCAAAGGAGACCCCTGTCATGTTAAGCTGGGATCCTAAAGGGACTACACATTAGATTAAGGCTGAATCAATGGGAGATTCACTTGCAGCCCAGAGAACTTCAAAGGAAGTTAACTTAGCGTTGAGTAGAGCCAAGAGGGAATTAAACACAAAACAAAGAACGAAATTTATCTTTGTGAAATTTAAGTCAAAACTCATCCCTCTAATGGGTTTATGGTCCAAATTCCCAGCACATCACCTTGTGGGTATCATCCTGGAACTCCTCCTTACATGACCTACATGAGAAAACCCAAATTTTTTCTAGAAGAAGGATGTTTTATCCTATACCTAGGAGAACACCACAGTAATGTTTCAGAAACAGTGATCAATGTACAATAAAATAAATTTTACTAAGTACACAAGGAAATAAAATACTATTAGCAAGCAAGCAAAAAACAGCAGAGAATCATGAGGACTTTAGATATTAAAATGATCAATTTTTAAAAAAGACTTACTTTACTTACATAAATAAAAAGAAACTTGGATGTAACCACAAGAATGAGAAAAATTATAAAATGTTATCTAGAGGATTACAAAAATAATCAAATAGAACTTCTAAACATGAAAAACACAGTTATGAATATTCATGACTTGAGGCTTAAGATCAGTTAGCATAAGTGGAGAGATATAGTTGAAAGACAGCCAAATGAAGCTATACAGAATGTACCATAGAGCTAAAATAATAGAAAACATGAAAGCGAGGTTAAGAGACATGAAGAACAGAGTAAGAAGTTCTATAACATTTAATTAGGGTGCTAGAAGAGAGGAGAGTGGATGTAGCAGAGGCAATACTTGTTTAGACAATGGTTGAATTTTTCAAAACTAATAAAAAATACCAATTCAAAGATTTGGATTGTGATTCCCAAGTAGGATGAACAGAAAGAAATCCCATCAAACACACCATAGTGAAACTACATATAGTTTTTGCATACAAAAAATAAATCTTAAAAGCAGGTAGAAAAAGTTTACCTTCAAAGAAGCAATGTTAGACTGCCATCTGGATGCTTAAGAAGCTGGGAGACAAGGAAGTGATTTCATTAATGTTCTGGGAGAATATAAATGCCAACTTTTATTCTAAAACCTGTGATAATAACTTTTTGAAAAAGATTTTAAAAATTTATTTAGAAAAAGAGGAAGAAAAGGAGAGAAACACTGATGTATGGGAGACACACCGATCGGTTGCTTCCTGTATGACTCCTACCAGGGACCTGGCCTGTAACCCAGGCATGTGCCCTGGCAGTAAATCAAACCAGTGACCCTCTGATTCACAGGCCAGCATTCGATCCACTGAGCCACACCAGCCAGGGCAATAACTTTTTGTTGTCGTTGTTGTTCAGTTACAGTTGTCCCCATTCCCCACCCCACTCTGTTACTCTCTCCTGTCCTGTTCAACTCTCACTCCCAAAGGCATTCCCCACCTCATTGTCCTTGATCATGGGTCCTTCATACATGTTCCTTGACTTCAATGGTCCCTTTCTATCCCCTGTTCCCCACCTTTGCCTCCCCTCTGTTCCCTGTCAGTTTGTTCTTTATTTCCATGACTCTGGTTCTTTTTTCTTATTTCTTTGCTTTGTTGATTAGGTTCCATTTATAGATGAGGTTATATGGTATTTGTTTTTCACTGCCTGGCTTATTTCACTTAGCATAATACTCTCCAGTTCCATCCATGCTGTTACGAAGGGTAGGGGTTCTTTCTTTCTCTAAGGAGGACATACAGAGGGCCCATAGGCATATGAAAGGATGGTCAACATCACTAGCCATCAGAAAGATGCAAATTAAAACCACAATGAGATACCACTTCACACTGGTCAGAATGGCCATCATAAACAAATCAACAAACAAGTGTTGGAGAGGGTGTGGAGAAAAGGGAACCCTAGTGCACTGCTGGTGGGAATGCAGACTGCTGCAGCCACTGTGGAAAACAGTATGGAATTTCCCCAGAAAACTAAAAATGGAACTGCCTTTTGATCCAGTGATTCCACTGCTGGGAACATACCCTAAGAATCCTGAAACACTAATTCAAAAGAACCTATGCACCTCAATATTCACAGCAGTGTTATTTACAATAGCCAAGTGCTGGCAATAGCTTAAGTGCCCATCAGTAAATGAGTGGATCAAAAAACTGTGATACATTTACACAATGGAATACTATGCAGCAGAAAGAAAGAAGGAGTTTACGGGGGATGATTTGTGCAGGGTCGCACAGCTGGTAAGTGAGGCAGGAGATTTAGTAGATTTTTTTTGGAGTCAGGTAGACTTGGGTTCATGTCCTGGCTATACCACTTCCTCATTTAGGGATGTTGAGCAAGTCTTTTCAAATCCCTGGGCCTAACATTCTTCATCTGTAAAATGGGAATGAAATGCTACCTACCTCACTGAACTATGGTAAGGATTAAAGTGAGATACTGCATATGAGATGCCTAGGAGAGGGCTGGTAGGTAGAGAAATTGCCTAATAAATGTTAGTCACTGTTTGTCCAGTTTTTTAAAAAAATATCTTATGAACAAAAAAACCTTAAAATACATTGTTATGAAACCAAACAACTTTGTGACATGGTGCCACCACTCCCATTCTACAGATCATCAAATGGAGACTCAGAAATAAGACGTCTTTCCCAACATCACACAGGAAATAAACAGAAGAGGTAAATTTAAATGCCAGATACGGAAAGCACAAACCCTCGCTTCCTTCAGGCCTTATTCAGGTATCTCCATCTCAATGAGATGTGACATGACTGTCCTTCAACAAGAGCAACCTCTTCCTGCATGTCTGTTTTCCTGTACCCTGCTTTATTCTTCTCTCCAAAGCACTTTTTGCTTTCTCACACACTGTCTTACTAAATAATTTATTTATTTACTATGCATATATTTTATTGCCTGTCTCACTCTTACTTGACTATATGTCCCACAGAGCAGGGAATTTGATTTTGTTAAACTGCTGCATTTATGGTCTGAGCACAATGCCTCACACATAGTAAGTGCTCAGTAAATATTTGCTGTATAAATGCATGAAGCCTACCCTGTTCAGAAGTTTTTATTTTTTTGTACCACACCACATCATAAGCGTTTTGAAATTAGAGCTATTTTTTGTTAAATGCCTACCATGTTTTAGGCATCACGGAGGCATCATAAAGATAATGATGGTTAATTCGACCAGAACCTATCGTGGAAGGGATGATTATTCAGGCTTTGCAGCTGAGGAAACCAACACTCTGCAAGGTTATGTAACTCAGTGCCTATCAGACATCTCTGAAGGGGAGTCATGTCAGGGTCAGCTGCACGCCAAGACCTGTTCTCCTTCCCCAGCACATGACAAGTCACAAGACCTGGCTTCATTCTTAACAGCTGATTATGACTATGAGCCTAGGACCCAAATTTCTGCTTGAGAGCCAGACTCTTCCTTAGCTCAAAAAACTCATCAGACCTCATGAGCAGACTCTATGGACACATTTTCCAGAGTGGAGCCCATCAGACCCTACTGTAAGAGAATCCTCAGGGTTAGAGGAGGTTGCGGGGAGTCTAGGTATCTAATTTTTTATAAGAACCTGGGTGATATCTATGATCAGGCCAATGTGGGAAGCAGAGTAATGGAATTCATCTATTCATCCATTGACCCATCCATTTCCTCATATTTAAAATAAGGATAATGCCAGTACTCAGCTTGTATAGTTCTAGTAGGTTTAAATGAGGATATATGCTTAAAACAGTGCCGGCCATGTTGTAAAAGCTAAGTGAGACTTACACTTGGGTACCTCCCATGGGCCTGTGCTCTTCCGGTTATCAGGGATACAGCAGAAACAGACAAGGCCTGGCCCTCCTGGTGCTGTCCACCAAGCTGAAATGAGCACAGATTTTGATATGAAACAAAACTGGATTAAACTCATGCTTTTGTCACTTACACTCAGGTGTGAGTATGAATAAACTTCTGAACTTCTCTGGACCCATTTGCTCCAATGTAAAGGGGGGAATAATAAAATTATTGTTAAATAATAAAATTATTGTTAAATAAAAAAAAAATGTTTTCGAAGAGACTGAGGCTCAGAGAGGCAGAGCAACTTGCCTGAGGTCACATAGCTAGTAGGTGGCAGAGCTGGAATTTGAACCCACATCTATCAGACTCTGGATTACCTGCCATGTGACATGGCTTCCCACAGAGAGAGGTGGCTATAAAACTCACAGGTAGGTGGAAAGGATTACAAACCCAGTGAAGGCTTCACCCACCTGGAGAAAACCTGCAAATTGAAGCACATTCCACTGAGGCCTTGTGGAAACACCCCTGTGACAAAAAGATGTCCAGACTCACCCATTCCCATTAGCTTCACACAGAGCCAGACTGACCAAGTCTTCCTGCAACACAGGAATTTGGAGAGTCCCTTGGAGAGATTAGGTTTCTGTAATCTCTCCAGGCACCAAAAGGATTTGGGAGACATAAAGGGCAGCAGTATTTATTCCATCAATAGATAATGGCAAGCCATTTAGAGGGAGTAGTGGCAGAAAGATGAAAAATTTATTCATATAGTTGGAAGCTCATTTCTTTCAGAGTGGTCAGCAGAAACCAAAGACAAACATGAGAAAATATTGCAGTGGGTACTCTCGACAACACTAATTATTCAGGCGATATTAAACTGCATTGCTCACCACTGCAAACATTTTTTGATGTTTATGATCTCTGTTGAAAGGCATAATGGTAGATGAAACCCAACAACATTTACAGATGTGGGTGTGTGCATGTGTGCCTGAACTTCTTTTGTTCTAGTACCCTTCGTAAATCACTTCTCTGAGCTGAGGTGCCCAACAGTGGCTAGGCTGAGCCTACATGATGCAAAGCGAAGAACAAGCCCCTCTCCCCTGGGTAACTGTACTTACCTGTACCACTGACGTCTGCTGTGCTGCAGATGGGTTCTCAAAATCTGGGAGCTGATTTGAGGCAGACCAGGTGGGGGGGGGTGCAGGGGAGGTGGTGCAAAAAGAAAATGCTTCCAATCTGGGAGGAAAGAAACCAGGAGCAGTATGAAGATGAGAAGGATGTGGGGGAACTGTGCGCTCCCACTTAAAAGTGGCCCATTGGAACAGGACAGGATTTGGAAAATCCTTTCCCTTCTGACCCCTGTGGGAGATTCACAGTGTAGGGTGTCCTGTTCAATGTCATATGATTCGTGAGGTAGTGATCCCCTTGGCTAGTTCCACTTTCCCCAGTCTCTGACCATAGCACACCTGCAGAACTCTGTTTCCTTAGAGAAAGCTTGCAGAAATGTGACTTTTAAATGATAAAAGTGAGCAAAGATTTTAATCATTGTAACTAAGGATGATAACATAAATACACATGATTATTGGCTCAATTATTTTAAATGAAATTATTTGTTAACTTGGTTAAGTAACTGACCAAATTATACAATCTTCTGATTTGATCAATATATTTTCCCCCACTTTAACTGGTTTACTGTTGGATTTAGGACTCACCTACACAACCAATTTAATTCTAAGGGATTAATTTTTGAATTCTAAGGAATTCAGTTTTGAATCCATTACTCAGGTCTGTAGACTGATTAAGAACACCAGCTTGGGAGTCAGATGTACTACAGTTAAATCCTGGCACCTTCACTTTCTAAAGGTGTAACTTTGGGAAAGCTCTGAACCTCTTTATATGAGTTTCAGTTTCCTCACCCATAGAATGAGAATGATAATAATTGAAACTATTTTATTGCTTTGTGGAGATTAATTGAAATAATGCAGATGAAAAGCTTAGCAAGTACTTGTATGAGGTGAGTTCCTAATAAGTGTTGGTTATTATCATCATCATCATCCCCATCATCAGAAGGAAGGGGATAAGGTTAAAAGGTGAACTGTCTTTCTTCCAGGAGTCAAGATGGTGGCATAGGTAAATGTGGCTTGCCTCCTCAAACATCCAATCAAAATTATAACTAAAATATAGAACAACCATCACTCAGAACCATCAGAAATCAAGCTGAATGTCAGTCTGACAGCTACAGAGTTAAAGAAATCACATCCATACAGACTGGTAGGAGGGGCAGAGACAGAACAGGCTAGTCCCACATTCACATGTAGTAGAGAAAAATTTGGGATGGATTCCTTGGAAGCGAGGAGTCCCATCCCCACACCAGGTGCCCCAGCCCAGGGTTCCAGTGCCAGGAAGATAAGTCCCCGTAACTTCTGGCTGCAACAAACCAGTAGGGATTCAATTGATAGAAGAAACCACTTCGGTCCCCAGCAGTTTCTATTAAAGAACAAACACATGGACTTACTCAGACTCACTCTTTCTGAGCTTTAGCACCAGCATAGCAGCATGAAAGGCACCAGTGGCCTACAGAGCGAAAGTGAAGTGGCTGGTATCAAGGCAAGAACTGGGGGACAGCTGTCTCTCGGACAGAGAGGTAGGCCATAGTCCCTTTCCTGAACCTTCTCCCTACAGAGCCACAGAGCGGCCAAGCTGGTGCCATATCTGAGATTCCATCAACCTGGTTAATACTGTTTTCCCTGACCTGGAGATCCCAGGAGACTCCATCCCACTCAACTTATGGGCCCACCCAAGCTGTTTCTACATATGAATGGCTAGTCTTTGTTCAAGGTTCACAATTTCCTAAATCCTCTCAAACAAGCAACAGCCAGCCTCAGTGAGCCCCCAGCCCTATACCTCTTGCTAGGTGGCCCCAGACTCAGCACTAGCAGTAACCAGACTAGCTTCAGAGCTTGTCTTCACCTGGGGATCTCCAAGCTCAGCAAAAATAGCATCTATCTCAGATGGCTTTATAGCTCATACAAAATGGCCCTGGGCAGAACACAAGTCGGAGCTGATCTTGCCTGCACCACCCAGGAGACCTCCTGCCTGTGTACCCAGTGGACAACTACAGACTATGTTGGAGCACCATCACCCTGCCTCTGCACAGCTGATTCTCCACAGGGGGCACAGGTTAGTGGTCAGTGTTGCAGCTGACTGGGTTGGGTAAATCCCTCCCATTGACCTGCTAACAGTAATCAAGACTCAACTACAAGAAGAGGGTGAACTCAGTCCCCACATGAAGGGTGAACCTCAAGTACCCAGCTTGGGTGATAAGGGAGGCTGTGCCATTGGACCCTACAGGACACCTACAATATTAGGCCACACCACCAAAAGAAGGAGTCATAGCAGCTCTACCTAATACATAGAAACAAATACAGGAAGGCTGCCAAAATGAGGAGACAAAGTAATATGGCTCAAATGAAAGAGTAGATCAAAACTCCAGAAAAATGCCCTAGTTGGTGGAGCTAAAAGGATTGAATGAGGGCCTGTGAACCAAAGGGTCGCCAGTTGGATTCCCAGTGCCACTCAAGCACATGCTGAGTTGCACTAGGCTGACCTGGCCAGGTCCCCAGTAGCGGGTGTGCAAGAGGCAACCACACATTGATGTTTCTCTCCCTCTCTTTCTCCTTCCCTTCCCCTCTTTCTAAAAATAAAGAAATAAAGCCTTTAAAAAATAAGTTAAAAACAAAAACAAAAAACTCCAGAAAAAGAACTAAACAAAAGGGAGATATACAATCTATCAGATGGAAAGCTGAAAACATTGTTTATTAGGATTCTCAAGGAGATTAGTGAAGACCCCAACAGCATGAAAAAGATCTAGTCAGAAAGGAAGGATACACTAATTAAAATAAAGAACAATTTATAGGGAAACTACAGTAGAGGGGATGAAGCCAAGAACCAAATCAATGATTTGGAACATAAGGAAACAAAACACAACCAACCAGAACAAGAAGAAAAAAGAAAAAATGGATAGTGTAAGCAGCCTATAGGACAACTTCAAGTGATCTGACATTCACATTACAGGGGTTCAAGAAGGAGAAGAGAAAGAGCAAGAAATTAGAAATCTATTTGAAAAAATAATGAAAGACAACTTCCATAATTTGATTAAGGAAATAGACCTGCAAGTCCAGGAAGCACAGAGAGTCCTAAACAAGATGGATGCAAAGAGGCCCACTCCAAGACACATAGTAATTAAAATGCCAAAGGTTAAAGATAAAGAGAGACTCTTAAAAGCAGCAAGAGAAAAGCAGTTAGTTATCTACAGGAGAATTCCTATAAGACTGTCAGCTGATTTCTCAAAAGAAACTTTGCCAGCTAGAAGGGAGTGGCAAGAAATATTCAAAATCATGAAAGGCAGGGAGCTACAGCCAAGATTGCCCTACCTAGCAAAGCTATCATTTAGAATCCAGGGGCAGATAAAGTGCTTCCCAGACAAGAAAAAACTACAGGAATTCAATATCACCAAACCATTATTATGTGAAATGTTAAAGAGACTTATTTAAGAAAAAGATAAAAACTATGAATAATAAAATGGCAACAAATACATATCTATCAATAACTGAATCTAAAAATTCAAACTAAGTAAACAAGAGGTAGACACTATTGACTTTACAGGAAACCAGCTGAGTGAATGTAACCACTGAGCCTAGTCCCAAGACTACACTTGAGAGAAATCTTCAGCAGTGAAGAACCATTTAACAATCTATTTCCAATATGTTGCAGACCTTCTGTAAAATAAAATAAAAATGATTTATTAGAGAAAGAAAAAATAAAGATATAGAAACTCTAGGACCACTGAGCATGCATTAGTGTGCCACAGCAATGCAAATTGCTGTAAGAGTTTCCGGCAGCTCTCAGGGTCTTTCTTTACCTCGTGGGGAAACAGGCTGCTCAGAGACCGGCACAGGTCTGTGAACCAGACTTACAGCCGCAGTTCTAGAGATCCGCCTCCTGGAGGTCCACCCACCCGATGCCCTACCCCTCCCCACTGACCTTTTCAGGTCAAGTCTACGATGAATTGTTCTGTTGCTGATGACAAACTAATTAAAACAATTCTTATTATTCAAGTAGCACAAGTTTATGATAGAATAAAAATAAACATTTAAAATTCTTCCTTGATTCTATCACTGCTGTTAATATTGATATTCATAC
>PVIA01006018.1:84166-104795 GCA_004024845.1 Tonatia bakeri | reverse complement strand
GGGGCGGGGCCGAGGCGGAGGATGCGCGAGGGCACTTGTCTTTTCTAAAGTGGGCAGCGCTGAGACCCGCCCCGCCTCCAACAGTCCCACGGTCTCCAAAGCTAACCTGTGCGTAACGGGGAAGGGGCCCTGGACCCGCCTTGGCCCTCCACCCTGACACCGTAACAACACCTGCCTAGCCGGCCCACGCGGTTTAACCCGCGTGGCGGTTCCGGGCTACACAGCCCGGACACCGAGAGGGCTCGAGGCCTGGGTCACCCCTAACCACGCATTTCCTGACCGCCGTCGCTCCCGCCCAGGATGCTGGGCGGGGCCAGCGCTGAGCGGACCGCTTCCCTCGTTTTCCCACGCCCCCAGGTCTCTCGCGAAGTGCGCACGGTCCTCTGGACACCAGGCCGTGGCCCACTCCCTGAGGCCCGACGCCGCGCCAGCGGGGCTGTTTCCACAAGGGCTCCTCCTTCACTGTCGGACCCGACAGCCAGCCCGCCTCCCTCCGGGCGCCCCGCCGTCAGAGGTAACCCGCCCGCGCGCCCAGCCCAACCTGCCAGCTCTTGGGAGGCATCCGCGTTAAGCCTCGAAGCCAACGATCGCCGGGCGTCGCACCTCAGCGCCTCAGTGACCCAGGCGTTATTTGAGCTGGCGGACAAAAGGTGGGAAGCGCTTGTCCAATCGCCACTACGTGCGGCCCGCACCGCGTCCAATCAGTGCGTCCGAACGGCCAAGCTCCGCCCCCGTACCGTCGCGTGCGCCGGGCCGCACGAGGCCCGAGCCAAGGTGCCGCGGTGGGCGTGGCTCGGATCCTTAAGAAAGTGGGCTTCCGAGTCCGGGACCCCACCCCAACCCCAACCCCAACCCTGACTCCTGCCTGCCCCGCTGTGAAGGCCGCTCCTCACGGACCTGCCGCTAGAGGCGCCAGCGTCTCTTCCCTTCCTCCCGTGGTGCGAACGCGCCTGAGCGCCCCGGCTGGACGCCAGACAGAAGGACCGGTGGGCCCAATGAGACCCCCGGGCTCCCCACAACCGCCTGGGGGAACTGGACAGGACGGAGTGACGGGGAGGCACCAGCCGAACCTGCGAGGATGAGAGGACCGTACTCCCTTTACAGAGTTCCACGCTACCGGCCAGCAGAGGGCAGCAGAGTCATGCCCGGGCAAGTCCCGGCCGACCGCAACGCCTAACTGCCGCGCCCCGCCCCCGGCTTCCGGTCAAGACACACCCGTGTCAGTCAAGCTCCCGCTCCGCTGACCACGCCCCCTCCAACCAACTGCCACGCCCCGGCTGGCCCTGTCCCGCCAGGCTGCTGCTCCCCGCACCTGTAGCGCCCCACGGCTTTGCTGCCTGGGTTTCCTAGAAACAGGTGCCGCCTCCTTCAACAGCCGGAACCCAAGACCCCTGGAGGAAATTAGACTGAGACCATCTGGGCGTGGTACTTACTGGGTGGGGTCGTCGGTATATTCCAGTCTCTTTACAATGTTTCCATCTAAACTATCAGTTTAAATGATAAAAGCAATGATGCTTGTTGCGTAAAATATACAATCAATTCAGAAATGGATGCAGCAGATACTTCAAAAATTAAAAATAGTGATATCTCACCTTGCCTGCCACTTCATAGTAGAGAGGTTAGTCCTTTTGTTGTTTCACAGGTTCAAAAAGCATAGGAATTGTTTACATAAACATCACTGAACTATCTATTACGAGGAAGAAAAAAAGCCACTATTTTTTTTTTAATTTGAGTTGTTTTAAAATAGAGTTTTAGGTTATGGTGTTAGCTGAAAAACGTTATCATCATCAAAGTTGGTCTCTGGTGTAGGTTTCAATGCTGACTTTGCTGTTTGCCAGCTGCGGGATTTTAGGTGAATGAGTTAAACCCCTCTGAGTTTCCCTCTCTTCAACTAAGAAAAGTGAGGAGATTATCTACCAAGTAGTGTAAGTTTCAGAATTAAATGAAATCAAATGCAGCGCCCAGCACCGTGGGCAGGCAAATAAGAGAGGACACTATAAATGTTTGATTCCTTCCCTACGTGCAAGGCTTTATCCTTGAGTCACAGTCGGGGCAGGCAGGTAGACACCAATTACTCCACACATGTGACCCAAGAAGCCATGTAAAGGAAACACAACACTATCCCATCCCCTACCTTCCTCTAGCAGAGGTGTCCAACCTTTCGGTGTCTCTGGGCCACACTGGAAGAAGAGTTGTCTTGGGTCACACATTAAATACATTTCGACAGGTAACCACACACACACACACACAATCCACCTCATGTTTTGAGTAAATTTGTGCTTTTGTGTTGGGCTGCATTCATAGCCATCCTGAGCTGCACGAGGACTGCGGGCCGCAGGTTGGACACCCCTGCTAGAGCTTTCTTCATATGTGACTTGGCACGAATGATTGTATTTCAGTTCCTTAAAGACATATACACGTGTGCTACTAAAACTGAAGTACCAGAATATCATTTACATATATATATGTATATATGTATATATATTTATATACATATATAAATCTACTTATATATATGCAAATGTATATATAAATATTTGGCAAGGCAGTAAATTGGACTGTTGTAGGAAGACTAAGACTTAACTGTGAAGTGATTTAAATGAGGTTTCTAATACCTTGTTTCTGTAATTAAAGGAGACAAGAAAAACTCATTCCAGCTACCATTTTGAGCATATATAATTTAATTTTAGGCCTGGGTGAAATCGTCTTAAATGACAGACATTAAAATGTGTTTGGGGAGACAACACAACAATTTTCACATTCCACTACAATATGCTAACATCTAACCCATGTAACTGGGTTTCAGGGTGTGAAAGTTCTTGTTAAGCTGAACTTGATGATACAAGGCAAGTGTATTTAAGCTTTTAAATTAAGAAATGTTGATATTTTTTAAAGGCACCCAGAGGTTCTCTTAATACTGGTGATACAATATTTACTTTATATCCCACGAGCAGAACCTTTCTGGTGACTTTCACACGGATTGTAAGATTCTCAACGTGCCTTCCTTTATACAGCAGTACATTTGGCAGTTCTAACCTCCACATGTGAAGACTCAGGGTAATTGTCTTGTACCCTGGGCTGAAGCCAAGGGCATAGCGTCCAGGGCTCTCACGGGCTTTCTGACCTAATTGGACAGTTTGTTACACAACAGGAAATGCAAGTAGGCTGCTCTGTCTCTTGCATGTCAATGTAGTGCCCTGAGCTAACCGCCAAAGGCTGCTCACATCCATCACAGTACCTGAAATCAAAATTCTGTGTTCTTAAATCAAAAGGTACTCCCTCCAGATCAGAAAGCTTCCTCCTTGGACCTTTAAAGACACCAAAGTTGCCACTGTAAAAAACAACTTGGTCAAAAGGCAAAATGCATCCTTTGCATACTGATTTAAGAAATGTCAACAAGCATTGAAAAGTTTAGAGTTAACTTGTTGGTGACAGCTGTCACAAAACTGTACACTGGCTTCAGTGGTATCATCGTTGAACCTCACCAGTTGCAGGCCTTGTCCGTGGGGCTGGGTTTCCCCACGTCAGCGCCAGCACCTGCTGTCAGAGAAAACCACCGCTCAGCACCCAGAGAAATCACCCGCCCCTTGCCGGCAGTTCGAAGTCACTGTAGCTCTCTGCAGAGGACACCGGCCTTGACTTCTTGGTTGATTTGTTTTACAAAGGAAAAGCATTTAGCAATGGTTTTAAAACTGGGGAACCAATCCAGACAATGTTAGAAACTCCCTGATCTGAAGTCACAAACAAAGTTGGCAGGTAGCTGAGAAAACCAGGCAGGTATAAATGCAATTTAAAACAATTAAAGAGAATAAATATTTGTGATTTCTCTTTCCTTAGTGCTCCCTGGCTGTTGTTGAAAACACCTACATCTACTTGGTACCCTAACTGCTGAAAGGTGCCAGCTGGGACCCCCTGACACTTAAGGAGACACAAGAAGTCATCTGAATCATAAAAAGGTAACTGA
Organism: Tonatia bakeri; assembly: GCA_004024845.1. NCBI lineage: Eukaryota > Metazoa > Chordata > Mammalia > Chiroptera > Phyllostomidae > Tonatia > Tonatia bakeri. The sequence continues at coordinate 100,831 of PVIA01006018.1, read as the reverse complement.
AAAGGACACGGTTGCCTGAAATGCTATCGAGAATCGCCTGAAAATTTGAATAACTTAAGGCAGAGTTTCTCACCACGTCTAGGCAGTTTCAAACCAAACCAGAATGGCCTGCTGCCATGCAGATACATTGTCATCCAGCCTGCACAAGAGAAACACATGACGCTAGAAGAGACACTGCAGAGAAGGGGCCGCCGTGCTGGTTTAAAGGTTTAAGCTTCTCCCTCTTTATTGGCTGTGGTGTAGGGGGCGCACAGCCTAACCAGGGCAGGCTGAACTCCTTGGAATGGTTGTGTGATGACTGATGAGGCATAAATTTCCTGCCTATTAATAGTTTCCCACCGTGAGAGGTCCCCAGACATTGGCAGCACACGTGGTCTCAAGTTTTCCTTGTCCCAGAGCAGGAATGCCTCAAGGGACCATGATGGGGATCACACTGGGGCACAAATACGCAAGACCGATTTTTTTTTTTTTTTAGCTTATTAAGTCCAGGATGTTCCCGAGAAGGCATCCGTTAAGAGTCAAAGTCCCAGTGTCACAATGATAATATATAACAGCTACGTTCCTGGAGACCCAGGCACCACATGTGCAAAAGCGTCAGGCCTTGCTAGCAGGAAGACGCAGGCCTTCCCCCAAAACCCAGCCAGAGCCCCTCCCAGAGGGCCCGTCACTCCCACGCATCTACCGCCCAGCACCACACCCCAGCGTGTTACACACTCCGCCTTCTGGCCACCTGAGGCTACTTTTTACACCAAGTAACACAGACTTTTCAAGTGGACAACAGGATGGCCACCGCCAGGGGACCTTGCAGCAGGACATGAGGTCAGACTTAGGTTTGGGGATGGGGCACAGGTTAGAGCCACGGCCTCTGCCCCGAGAGCCCAGCTAGGAAGTCACCGCAGGTGCAGCCAGGGTGCAGAGGCGCCGGGCCAGGCCCCGCTGCTCAGATGAAGTGGATCCAGCTCTCTTCGCACTCCCCGCGGGGCATGTGCAGCTCGTGGTTGCGGCAGGTGAGGCTGTAGTCGCGGCCGCTGTTGTTGTCCCAGTACTCGGCGCCAGCCACGCGGTAGCGCAGCGCGAAGTGAACGCGGGAGCCTAGAGCCAGCAGGAAGGGCGGCACTGGGAAACCAAAGGCGAAGACATCCTCCGTGCCCTCCGAGCCCGCGGGTCCACGCCACCTGGCAACCGCCTCGTGCGTGCTGCGCCACTCGGAAAAGGTGTAGCGAACCGCTACCTGCTTCTCAAAGGCCACATTGCGCACACGCACCGTGCCGCTGATGCCTAGGTCCGAGCAGGTGACGCGCTCCAGGCACACCAGCTGCCGCCCCAGGCGCTCGCCGAAGTCTGCAGCCTCGACAGGCGGCGGGAAGTCGGGCACCAGGCACTGCAGGGTGAACTCCAGGTCCTGGCTGCTGCAGCACAGATCTGAGTTGATGGCGAGCCGTGACAGCACGTGCAGTGGCACCGACGGGTCGTCGCCCGCGTTGAACACCTTGACTTGGGCCAACTCCAGGCCCAGTGCATCGGCGAAGCGCACACGGTGCTGCCGACTGCAGCCCGGACGGCACGCAGCGCCGGGGGCGCCCGCAGCCTTCTGGCGCCGCTCGGGCGAGCTGGGAAGCGAGTGCGCCCGCCTCTGGATGATGGGTCGCAGGCTGGGGTCGCAGCCTGACGGTGCGGACGGCGGCGGCGGCGCGCGCCCCGGGATCCCGGGGGGCCGGCAAGGCCGCCGCTGCGGGGCTGCGCTGCCGTCCAGGTCCGAGAGGCTGCTGAGGCTCCGCAGGGCGGTCTTCCGAGACCCCAGGGCGCGGGGCAAGTCTGCGGAGCCCGAGCCCGCGGACATGGCCCGGTCGGCCCTCGGGTGTGGGGGTATGGGTCCGAGGGGCAGCCTCCGGCCCCGCCTCTGCTACCGTGGAGGCGTCCCGGGCGGGGCTCAGAGGTCCCCGCTGTCCGCCGGAACTGCAGCCTGAAGGAAACCCTGGGGCCTGCTGTGCTCTCCGCTCCTCTGCCACTTCGCCCCTCTGGTTCTCTACCAGATCTTCCGTTTCTTGCAGCGAAACCAGAGCCTGTTTCCCAAGAAATGAGTGCTGTCTCCAGGGCAAGCCTTTCGGGGCCACCCAGAGAGCACAGGGTGACACCTCCTTTTGCCTCCAAAGAGCTTCTTATGGGGAGGGTGCGTTCGTGAGGCGGCCCCTCCCACCTTCCTGGTCCGCGACGTTACTTACATGGCTGCAACTTGTTCGGATGCAACTTCCCTGCGAGCCTCTGCCCCGCCCCTCGTGACGCCGCCCGGGCGCGGGCGGGCGCGGGCCGGAGCGCAGCCGGGGAGCCCAGCCGGGCGCGCGCCGCTGCGCGCCGCCCCCTGCCGCGCGCCTGCAGCTGCGCGCAGCAGAACGGCCTCCCGCCCCGGCGCCGGGAAGGAGGGCTGGCGGCCTCATCACGTGTCCTCGGCGATCGAGAAACAGGTCTGATCAATTTCTGTCTGCGTCTGCCTGGCCCGCGCGCCTATCGATCGTAGATCGGTTTCTGCACAAACGGAAGACATGGAAAAATGCATGCTGCGGGTCCCTGGATTTCTGGGTTACTGGGGGCAGGGAGGGTTGCGGGTGAGAAAACTGGCCTTTCCAGGGGTTAGTCCCCAGGCTCATGTTAAGCCTCTAGGCTGGCTAGCTCTTCGGGCATATGCACCGCCCCTAGGAGCCTCGGCTGGACCCGGGGAGCCTCGCTGCGTAGGGAAGCGTCCTGTCCGCACATCACCCACAATGCTTTGCCGCCCCGGACCGCCAGCCCAGTCCTGGGGGTGAGGAAGCGGGGAGGGGCGGTGCTGCTTCCCTGCCATTCCAGACGCCCAGCCCAGGCGAAGGGGAAGACGTGGGGACAGGAGTTAATACCCTATGCTGGATCGCGCAGCTACCCTTAATCCGCCTCTGGCGTTCGGGAAACATTTTTGTAGCCAGAATCTCAGACTTTCAGCCTTCTTCCGAGGCAAGCCTGAACCATTAGGGAACCAAACTCGCGCTAGTTTTCTGCATCCACAGGGCCTTGGAGGCATGTATCTCGGTAACTTCGTGCAGAAAACGGAAGCCTAGGGAGCAGCGTGGGTGGGGCCGGGAATTCTAGAGGGTTCCCTTCTACTCTCCGGAGCAGAAAGAAAACCAAACAGATGGAAGAGGGTTGGTAAAGAACGTTCTGTATATCTAAAAATCAATCAGGCCTGCAGATTACGGCATAATTCATTAACTGTGAGAGCCCAGATGGGATTTCTGTCACCATCATATGTAAACTGACTAAAAAGGCATGCTATTATTATGAAAAGTAACTCAGGAAGAAAATAAAAATCTTCTAAATCCCATCTCTTTCTCATTTTATGGAGAGGCAGGGGCTGTCCCCAAAGTCAGCATTCACTTTCAAATCCAGGCGCTTTTAGGCCCGCTCACAATGAGAGGTATGAGTCAACAGAACTCCTAAAAGATAAGATATGAGCTGCACCATTTATAATCCGTTAATGGGTTGAGGCGATAGTGGGAGTTGACAGGGAGTCAACTCCTGGAGAGCTGGGACGTGGCCACAGTCCTGCCACCTTCTAGGCACTTGTGTCCTAATCTGTGAATGAATGAAGGGCTGGATACCAGCGCTTTGGAGCAACACCTGCCCTGAGCCTGGCGGGCTTCCTCAGTGGGTCACCTCCAAGGGGACCGTGTGTGCGAGAATCCAGTCACAGCCTGTTCAGTAGTGCAATCTCGTATCCAGTGTCCGCTGTGAAAACAGCGGGCAAAACACAACTGTGAACAGAAGGCCATCTCCCACTCCAGTCTTTTAACGCAATGCAAATACTTAAAAACAGGCCAGTGAAAACCAGCCCAGGTCTGGATGCAGGACCACGTGCATGCAATACTCACCGACTGTGCTGCTATCCCCAGATGGGGCCGGCACAGAGAAGGTTAGCCTGGGCCCTGGGCAAGGATCACAGGCAAATTCCGAATTGGTGAAGCGTTCCGTATTTTTAGAAACAAAGTGGTCCGTATTTTTAGAAACAAACTCTTAGATGCAGAGAACAAATCGATGGTTGCCAGATGGAAGGGGAGCAGGGCAGGGGGATGGGTGAAAAGGAGGAAGGGACTAAGAAGTACAAACTACAGTCATAAAGTTAGTCGCGGAGATACAAAGCACGGCACACGGAATACAGTCGACACGGTTGTAGTAACTGTGTATGGTGTCCCAGGGGTGTGGGCTTCCTAGCGGTGACCACTAAGTTACATGAATGTCCAATCGCTTTGTTGTGCCCCTGGAACTAATATAATAGTGCTGGTCACCTGTAATCGAAAATGAATTGAGAAAATACTTACCGTTCTGTTGCTTGCAGTTCCGGTGGTAAGGAGCCCTTCCCAAATATAAGAGGAATAAAGAAGTTACTTCCGCAGCTGTCAGCACCTTCCAACGGGTTGAGCAAAAATATTTCAGACGCTGCAGAGAAGGTGATGTAACTTTTGCAGGAGGACCTCCCTTAGATTTGTCCTGTTTTGTTTGCTTCGTGTGTGTGTATGTGTGTGTGTGTGTGGTATTTATTATTGCTTGTCTGTTTTTCAGACAATCCCTCCAACCCTAGACGATGACCAGCCATGCGACTTTCTCAAGAGAGGGAGTAGGGTGAATGAATCTCATCCGAAAAGCAGGTAAACAGTTTTCGCAGAGCTGCTTTGTCTCGTAAAATCATGTTCTCTCAGTCACGGATTGAATGTGTGTGTCTGCGGGTGAGACACACACACTTGTATTTTTTTATCCGGCAGAAATGAGCGAGCACACGGTTTAAACATTACTAGGGGGTGAAAGTTCCAGAGGCCATCCCTGTGGCACTGTTAGCAGAATCATCCGTTTCGGGCGAGCCCCTTAATCATCCTTTTATGTCATTTCCCTTTTCCCAAAAAAGGAAACTGATTATAACGTCTGATTATGCCCCTGGCAGCTAGAGGTAGACGCACACGTTCACGATGTCAGTCATGAGAGCTCAGTACCGGCAGCTCCCCCCGCCGTCTCTGCATCTCTTGGGCAGCCGGCATGCAGTGGGCACCGATTCCATGTCCTCCCTGTTCGTGAATCAAGAGGAAACACACGTTCAAATGCGCTTGTGTGGGCAGACAGACCTCTGAGGTTTCCTCTGAAAGAGCTCGTTCAGTAGACTTTTTTTCTTCTTTTTTCCTCCATCTGACTTGCCCATCCCAGGGTATGGAGAAGTGTTATTATTCTTAGCAAAATGCCATGTCCTACGTAAGTCCATGGAAAGGAAAATATTTTCAGCTCGGGTATGAGCTCCTGCCTCCGACTGAGTCACCCCAGAAAGAGTGAGGCGGCAGAAGGAAAGCGCACCCTGCTCGGCACTTCCCTCCGCTCACCGTCCACCAGGCCGGCACCAGGCCTGAGTTTCCATTCATGCTTTGTCACAGGACACCGCGAGGCTGTCCCTTTAAAGACGGTGGCCCCAAGTGTTTCCTGTGTGAAAACAGTCACACGCTTTCGGTGCAAGGTACGGGTGGAACACGCCCCACTTTTTCACATTAGGGTTTTAGTTGGCCCCGAGTCACACCGCCCTGTAGTGCGCTCTCTCTGACTCGTCTCTGGCATCTCGTCCACACGTTCTTGGAAACAGGCCCGTAAAAGCCAGCCGTGGATTTGACTCGTGAATGTTACCAACACCGCAGAGCATTAGCAGAACAGGCTGAGGTCTCTGACAGAGTTTTCTTCCCAAACCGGTGCTTCCAAAGCACACACCGAGTGGCCCGGGGTGATCACATGTGCACTTGAGGGAAGGTTCAGGTCCTCCCCCGATGCTGGCATTTGATACAAAATAGAACCCCTGCCTGTACTTCCGGCACCTGTGCTAGCTGACCTGGCGTTTCTTAGCCAGAGTGCTGGGTGGACATAGCTCTGAGGCTTGCAGGAACCGCTGACTGGCAGGCGTGAGGCCCTCCCCTTTCTGACCCTGGGGCACTGGAGGGTCTTGTTCCTGGGTCACGGGGAGGCAGACCAGCCGTGGGCAGAGGTACTAAGAATGGCAGTTTTATTTCTCGCAGCGGTATGAATGCTGGCCCATCTTGGACTAAAGCGCCACGTGGGAAGAACTCTTCGGCAAAAGGGCAGAGTGAGCCCCAAGCCGCCCGCGTGCCTCCTGGGCCAGAGAGCAGCCGCTTGGGTGTCTCCCAGCGGGCCGCGGAGGAACCCGGGGGCGGCATCTCCCCAGAAGGCGAAGCCGAAAGGAGCCTACCGGGGGCCCCGGGAAACCAGCTGTTTCTCGCCGTGCGGTCCATGGGAATCCTGAAAGGAGACGCGGACGAGGACAGCGCCAGCGACCTCTCCGACTCGGAGCGGATCCCCATCGCTCCTTCGCCGCGCACCCCTCCAGATCTCCGCCTGCGAGCGGAAGAAATTGACCCGGCCTGCTTTGATCTGGACCTTCACCCGGGCCAGGGCCATGCGAGGGTCCAGTACTGTTACCCCGACTTCCTCCCGTCACGATGTAGCTCCTGGGACCTGCGAGGCATGGCCATGCTTGTGCACGCGGAGCGCAGGCCCAGTGCCGTGCCGCGTGCGGGTGGGCTGCTGGGCAGGTACGTGGACCGGCTGCTTCAGCTCGAGTGGCTGCAGATCCAGACTGTCCAGGGTGAGAGGGCCAAGGGCGGCAAAGCCCGGCTGCCTGCCATGCCCGGGGGGCGCCTGCAGAGCCCTGGGAGAGGCAAGCTCCCGGCGGGGGCTGCGTCCAGGCCCCCCCAGGACGGGGCTCCCAAGTCAGGCCTGGCACGAAAGAAAGGCCTTCCCCGCACACAGGGTGCCCCGGCATGTTACCCCTTCGAGACTCCCCCCAGGCCCCTCGAGGCGCTGAGTGGCAGCAGGCTGGGCTCTCAGAAGCACACCCTCGACGTGAGGACCGAGGAGAGGAAGAAATGCACTAAGGGCCTCCGGTCGCCGCGCTGGCACCTGGCAGGCGGGGACGGCAGCCTTGCCATGGAGAGCAGCGGCAACATCCGCATCCTCCAACAGTCCGCACCGACGCTGGACTCCGCGGAGGCCCGCAGGGCCGCCAAGCCACAGGCACACGCGCATCTTAAGAAGAAGGGAAACGGGAACAGCTGCGGCCACGCCCCCCTGTCCGGGGAGAAAAAGCTCAAGACAAACGGAGGAAAGCAAAACACACATAAATTCAAATAACGTCCGGATGGCGGCAGCGGAGGCCCACGGTGGCCTACGGACCGGAGCTCCTCCGGACGCGACAGAGCTGTGAATTTTAGGAGATGCTAGGGTAACCACCCCGTGAGGAGTCCACTGGCCCTGCAGTCCACCCCACGCCTACCCCGGCTATTGTCCAAAAACGGTGTCTTGTGGGAAGTCCCCATTCGCAGTCTCAAGCACATGACAGCCCTTTGGATAAAAAGTAGCCAAGGTCTGGGCCATGTGAAGGGACAAAGTGACAACTCCCCGGAGGCAGAGTCACCCTCACCGAACCAGCAGGGTGTGGAGAACAGTGTCGGGACACTTGGCTACCTCCCGCTTTCCCCGTCGGAGTGTGTAGGAAGCACACCAGCAGCTTTCACGGGCTGCAGGGCGCTCAGTGTCAGAGGTGGGCAGGCCTCTGTGCCCCCCTCAGGAGCCCTTCCAGCCTCTGTCCGATTCGGTCCCGGAAGCTCGGCTCCTCTTCAAGTTCGGGAGCGTGCATTTTGAGCAAAGTCTTTTATCACGAAGCCGCCTACTGTACAGAGAGACCTCGGAATCTAATGCTTTCATACACTTTCCCTGACGTGGGTTTAAAAAGAAATAAAAGAGGGCATCTTCAGTTTGGAGCTGGCGGCTCTCTGTGTCCTCTAAGCTGAGGACAAACGCATGCGGCCTGTCGGGCGGGGACGTCTGTGGGATGAGGTGACGCTGCCATCTGGTGGGGCAGCGTGGGGTCCGTGGTGCCCCAGCCCTCCTGCAGAGGTGCCCAGGAAAACCACATGCGGAGTTTCTAAATGAGGGCCTGTACCATAGCAACACATGAAACCCCTCTGAATGGAGCCGTTACCAGGTTACTGCGCTGGGACCTGCATCCCACCATCTGTGGTCAACACAGCGGTCTTCCCGGTTTGCATGAGCGGGATTCCAGAGCCTCGCTGGGGGCAGGCCAGGTGGTGGAAGTGCACGAAGTTCCTGCCTGTCTCCTGGCCGCCCCTGTGGTTCCTGCCTCTCCTGAGGTCTCCTCCCGTCACTGCAGCTACGTAACATGCAGCCGGCCCCGGGGCCACGCCGGGACCTTCTGCCGACATTCTCAGAACGGCTTTAAAGCCTTCGTTGGACTACTTCTTGCTGTACAGTGTGTTTTAATGACGTAGCCGATTGTACCCCTGTAAACGATTATCCTGTTTTCTCTTGTTTCATACAACGTGTTTCTCTTTTTTTCCACTTTGGGGGCGAATGAGAAACGTGGCACTTCTCACTTGAACATACGTCACAGCTTGCAGGCGTGTCACCCAGCAGTCGGCATCATCCGGGGCACTTTGTGAGTGACAGCGCAAGGACAAGATACACATAATTAGAATAGTGGGCCAGCGTGTGTTGAAACCCGACTTTCAGTCACATGAAACAAAACGTGCACGGCAGCCTTTCCCTCCCCAGACTCTACCTTCAGGAGTGCACAGCGCCTATCTTTCGTCCTGTGCCCCCCAGCCCACCCGGCCGAGGACAGCATGCTCCTCACCTTTCCTGAGTCCTACACCTTTCCACAGGGACAAAGGCTGGACGTCTGTGTGTGTCACTTCTATCGTCCCCAGGGTCCTTTTGTTCCCGGTATGTGAACTGTGTTCGAGGAACACAGAGCCACTCTTACTAACCGCCCTGTGCATCCCCAGTGGCACCCCGCCTGCCCAGGGCCGCCTGCACCTCGTGAGTGTGGTGGGTGAGTCCTTCCTACAAGCTGGCCGCGAGCCCCCCGTTCCTCCTCTGCCGGATTTCCGCCAGCTCTTCAGGAGTCTCCGGGCTGACAAATCTCTGCGAGCCGAGCACACACTCCAGATGTTAACATGGAAGGGTTCACGCCGAGTCACTGCCTGCCCCGGTGGCGTGGGGCGCCCATCCGTGTGGGCACTCTCGGGCGGGGCCCCTGCAGGGTGAGGCCCACGTGGTTGGCTTTGCTGGCCTCGTGTGTGTCTGAGCCGAAGGCCATGATGCGTAAGAAATTCAGAGGTAACAGCGCGAATGTTACATTTGTCCCTTGCTCTTGACTTGAAGGGTGTTGCTTCATTTGGGGATCAGTCATGAGGTCGCCCGGGAAGACAGTGTTCAAAGCCTGGAAAAGTGACTTTGCTTTCCTGCACTTTTCCTCCGGCTGATGGTTTACCTTTTACCCGTGTTACTGTGAGGGGTTCAGGCTGCCGGTGACTGGTGCAGGCCCACCTGGGGCGCTCGCGCAGTCTCGGCGTGGCGACTCGAGAAGTGTTGCGACTCCATGTTGCCACTCCGTGTTGTGACTTTCCCGGTGGGCGGTGTTGGAAAGTGAAGCCGTGAGCTCCTTCAGCTCATGTCTAAGCCACCGAGTCTCTTGCCAACCTGGCGGCAGAGGCCGCTGTGTTTCTGAGAAGTGCCTCTCACCTCTGGGGAGTTGTTTACATACAAGGTGCATTTCAACGAAGGGAAACAGCCCAAAGTGTGAAGAAGTAACAACCCCGAAAATTTAGAGAGTGGAAGAACATCAGGTTTCGAATCAGTTAGTGGGGAAAATTGTAAACATGCACGAAAGTGAACTACAAATCTATACCAGTGTCATCTGCAATCATTTAGGCCTGGACTGTTTCTGCAGACTTTACAGACTAAACTGGCTGAAGGTTAGGACCAGCTTGGCAGGAGTGACATCGGGAGCCTCAGACGAAAAGACGGGCAGAGGCTGTCGCCGGCCCTATGGAAGCCAACGGCTAAAGGGAAGTTGGTTTGCAGGGCCCGCAGGCATGGGAGGCTAGTTTCCAAAAAGATTAAGGACTCCTCCCTTCCATGATACACTACGTATTGTCTCCTGCTGCTTTCCTCTGTGCTCAAGTCCTTGCACAGTTACATGAAAGCAAAACTCTCGGCGGTGGTGTGTTTCGAGGTGACAGGGAGGCATTATTTATTGTTTATTCACGTACATGTACGGAGCACCATTCCTAATGGCCTGGAAATACACGGCATGTTTGCTGTTTGCTGTGGGGGCCATTCCTGCGAACTTGGTTTCGTGTGCAATAAAACTGATGGGGCGAATGCAGTCTTTGTGTGTCTGCAGCATTCCTTCCTTGAGATCGACGTCAGGTGGTGGAGAGGCGCACTTTCCTGGTTTCGCTTTGCTTCTTACACTGTTGCCTCCCAGGGCCTATCTGTCTCCCTGGTGCGATTGGAGGAGGGCTGAGGAGGAAACTCCATGCCAGCTCCTTTCTAAACATGGAGTGGCATCCCCCCGCACCAGGGCGGGCTGTGTGTGGCTCCCGTCCCTTGGCCTCCTTGTACCCCCAGACGGTGTTGGGTGGTTAGGGGAGCAGGGTGGGACATTGGACACCTGAAGTGACATGCCGTGAGTCACTGGCACCCCGGCCGGAAACCCATGCCCTCCCTTTTCATGCCCTGCCCTCCCACACTGGTTCAAAGAAGGCAGTGCCGAGTAGCCACTGTTCTGGACATGGGGGGGGGGGGCGGGGCTTGGCTCTTCCCCTCAACTCGTTCCCTGCAGGGACACAGTGGCAGTTTCTTATCTTCGGGCATGTTAAACAAAATTTAGCCGAGCACATTTTAAAGGCCTTGTTCAGTGCTGTGTGGATTGGGCAGTGTCCCTTCCAACAGAGAGAAAGCAGACAAGCACCCTGTATAAAAGGTGTCCCTACACCAGAAAGAAAGTCACATCCCTGTCATCAGGGCCGAGAGGCTGAGGCCTGGAGAAGTCTACACAGATTTCAGTTGTTACAAGAATTTCTCTCTTTCTCCCGCCTCACCCGCCACATGCTTTCCTGTCCACCACGGCACCACCTAGACACAAAAAGCAAGTCCGTGCGACCGGTGCTTGGGGCCCCCATTCCTCAGGAAGGCTCTTGGGGCCCGTAAGACTTGCCTTTGGTAAGCTGGGGTGCTTTCCTCCTGTCAGTCTATCTTGTGACCCCAAACCTCAGACCCAGAATGAGCCCTCGGGGGTGAGGAGGAGTGGAGCTTGCTGCCCCACAGAGGGCCTCTTCATCGCAAGGGTTATTTTAGGCTGGTTGTTTCTGAGACACAGGACCCACAGGGGCAGCTCTGCATACAGAGTAGAGTTGGCCGCTGGTGAGAGGCCGTGGGAGATGGTCCAACCACAAGGGCCATCTCCGCTTGGAAGGGAGTCCACTCCGCACCAGGAGGAGGGGACTCCTGGGAACCCACAGGAACTCCTAGGAACTCTGACCTTCAGGCAAGGGCTGAAATCTGCTTAACAGCCATACCTTCTGGTACCAAATAAATAATTCAGTGCAGGATAAATAATCCGATGCTCTTCCTGGGCGCCTCTCCCGACCAATCTCCTTTTGTCTGACTGGAGGCAGGATGCTAGGCGAGCTTGGGCTGTTTCTGGGGTTCCGCAGTTTCCCCGGGGCTCTCCCATGGAGGCTGGAGGTGTGTGGGTTATTAGGCTGCTGTTTGCTTTTCTCCTGTTGATCTTTTATGGAGGGGCAGGGAGGGGCTCTCAGCCAAGAACCCAGAGGGCAGAGGGAAAATCATCTTTCCTCCCAAGAGGGTAAAGAGGAAAGCTGGCCTCCCCTACAGAATTGAAGTCTGCATTTCAGCCAGATGCTGGGTGGTTCCATTTTGAGAAACCTGCTTTTCTGGCCCTTCAGCGTCTACAAGTTTGAACTGACTGCCCTGACCGCATTTCACCTGCGGGCCCGTCTCCTCCTCATGCTCTGCCCGCTGACCAGTTCTGCTCACCTGCGTCTATCTTCTCCCTGGCTGGGGGGCACTGGGCTGGCTCTGCGCCTCCAGAGCTGGTCAATCACATGGTCTCTGGCCTCCGATAATCTGGGCTGCACGTGGGTGCTACTGAGTGGGGGTTGCTCACGCTCACCTGGAGCACGTGTCCCTCACACTCATGCTGTCGTCCTAGTGTGAACTGCAAGTGTGCGGTGCCCCAGGTGGTGGTGGATGTCGGGGGATCTGGACATGGGAACAGTCTTTTCTAAGACCTTCAGAGGGTGATCTAGAGGGATTTATTTATCTCCAGGCAACGAGGCACAACTGAAAAGTTCCAAGGTTCAGTCCCCAGGCTAATTCCAGTGACGTAAAGCCTGTTCCTCTCGCTGGCTCGGGCCATTTGGTCTGAACCCGTATGGCCAGCGCCTCCTTCCTCACCCTGCCCCACATGTCCATCGTTGTGAAGAAAACTCTGAGAACTGGCCGTCGGCCGGGCACTCTGGACACCCGAGCTGAGAAGGCTGAGTCTAGGGAGCAAACTGCAACCGTACTTATCTCCCCGTCCATCAGTGTCACTTTTATCTCTCCAGCCAGCAACTTCTTCCTGTATCTGCTTACACAGAGCTGGGAGCTGCCCCCCTGTGGCTGCAATGCGTTACTGCGCCTCTAGGGACAGGGACACCAGACCGGCTTCCCGGAATAAGGGGAAGTTCAGGTCTCCCAGTTCAGTCTCACCAGAGACGCAGAGGGCCAAAGCCCAGAGCCACCCGCGGAGGGAGTCGCGGCCTCTCTGAGAAGGGTTGCCGAGTGGGAAACTGGCTTCCTGCTCGGCTCCTTTTAAACGCTTGTGGATGTTGGAAATTTGGTTGTTTTTAACACACCGGTTTCTTTGCACTTACAGCAAACGGAGGCGTGGAACCCTTCACAAGCATTCCCCAGCTCCCCTCCCCCACCCCGCAGCCCCTGAGGTCCACACGCAGTCTTTCTCCTCAGCTTTCTTGAAGGAAGGGTGTGGGACCTGTGTCTGCCTCCCCGCCACAAACATTCAGCATGGCTTAGCGTACCTGATCTATAAATCCTGAGTGATTCTCACTCAGTCAAGTTTCTCAGTAGACTGCTGTGAAATAAAAATATCCACTTTAAAAATGAGCACCAAGTTGTAAATGCAGTAACTTTTATTGTTACTCTTTATGCACAGGAAATGTTTACAGACCTTAAAGAGGGCATTGGTTACCCTCTTCCATAATAAGCTATTAATTCGGACTAAGATAATAAGCTATTTGAATTACAATGCTTGGCAGCATCTCAGAGAGCTAAGGGAGTCCCCTAAGAAAGTTCACCTCTAGTTTCTCCTGCTGAAGAACGGTTTACTATTTTAATTTGTTTTATTTATTGATTTGAGAGAGAGAGAAACGTCAATTTGTTGTTCCACTTATTGATGCATGGGTAGGTTCTTGTACGTGCCCTGGCCAGGGATCAAATTCACAGGACCTTGGCTTATCAGGATGACATTCTAACCAGCTGAGCTACCTGGCCCGGGGCCAGAACTGCTTACCACTTTAAACAAGGAAATGTGGTAACACAGTGTATGCTACGCTACCGTGATCAGCATGAATGGGTGTCAGATTTCACTTTAAGCTTGATCACTGCAATCTTAAATGCTGATAGAGTAGAATCCCCCTCTTGTCCTTTTCTTCCAGAAGTCTCATGCAGAGAGCCCCCAGTGGTACAGAGACCCTCCCCTAGGGAGTGCCTTTCCCATCTCTCCTCCCTCCTTCTTTAATCCCAGCCTCCAAAAGGGAGGTTCGTGTAAACTTGAAAGAGATTTTGGTAGACACACCTGTAAACCCCAGAGCCCTGAGACATGGTTCAGATGAAGATGGTTAGGTTCTTTGGAAAGGAAAAGGTAACCCTTCCTTCCTTCCTTCCTTCCTTCCTTCCTTCCTTCCTTCCTTCCTTCCTTCCTTCCTTCCTTCCTCCTTCCTTTGGAAGAGAAAAGGTGATTCTTTCATTTTTTTCCTTTTCCTTCCTTCTTTCCTTCCTTTCTTCCTTTCCTTCCTTCTGAAAAGAAAAGGTAATTCATTTTTTTCCTCCCTCCCTTCCTTCTGAAAAGAAAAGGTAATTCTTTCTTTTTCCTTCTTTCCTCCCTTCTCTCCATCTTCTTTTCCTTAATAAAGTTATTTTCCTTGGAGTTCTTTTCCAGCTCTTTTGTCACAAAGGAGAGGGGTTACAGGAAATAATCCTGAATGATACTGCTACAGAAAGTGGGGCACTATTAGACTTGGAGACCTAACACGAAGAAACAAAAGCCCCACTTTCCCAGAGATGCAGGTTTCAGTTCTGCCAAGCCCTAATCCCGGGGTCAGGCTGAGGTGACGTCTTTGTGCACAAGCAGTGCTGTGACTGTGGCAGTTTCCTCTCCTCCCCTCCCTTCCTAGGAACTGTGTTAGTTGTTCAGGAGGTCAAAGCTTAAGGCTCCAGCAGCCCCGCCCTGATAAACCCAAGACAGGCCAGGGAGTGGGAGGGGAGCGCTAAAAGGAGAGTGGGTGGGAGTGACCACAGAGTGACTGGGGAGACAGTCCCGTAGGGAAGGACAGTGCCTGGCTCCAGGTGAGACCACGGCCCAGGGGGACTTGCCACCACTGGCAGGCTCAGGCTCCCACGTCTCTTGAGCATTTCCTCCATCATGAGCTCCAGGGCACCCCCCTCCCTGCCGCTCCTCATGCTGCTGCTGCCGCTGCTGCTGCTGCTGCCACAGGTGAGTGGAGCTGGGACCCACAACGCACACCAGGGATGTCTGTAGCGACAGAGAACACGGAGTGTGACCTGGCGTGGGCAGGCCAGAGCAAGCTGCAGAGCTGTAGCGTGCTGTGAGCAGCGGGGCACCTGGGTCTACAAAGGGGCTTAGGCCACAGTTACTTGGGGGAGTGGTGGACCCGGCTCAGGGGACTCCATTTAGAGCTGTGCACACCATTCTATCTAGATTTGTGTCCACGTGCAAGTCTGCCAAGGATGATTCTTCTGTTCACACCTGACGTGAGGTCGAGGAAACCTCCTCAACTGTGTCAGTTTTCGAGAAGAAAATGCAAATGGGCACATTTTAAAGACCTTCCTGATCTATTGCGCAACTCGTGAACCAGGCAGCATCCCCTCTGGCAGGCGGGGAGCTCTCTGTTGCGGGCCGAGGGGCTGGGAGGGGAAGTTGTGCTGCCAAAGCTGACTGTGGCCAGGTCGCCTTTCTTTAGGGCAGGGCGGGGGTCTGCCAGGCAGCTGCCCTCACCAGTGCCGACCAGGGAGCGATTCCAGGTTGACTGGGTTAAGAGCCCACCCGTGGGACAGGCCGAAACTGCAAGAAGTAAAGTAGTAAGTCTCAGTTTGGTAATGTGGAGCTGAGCACAGGTGACTTCATTGGGGCCCACCGTTTCTTTTTTTTTTTTTAATATATTTTATTGATTGTGCTATTACAGTTGTCCCATTTCCCCCCCGCTTTATTCCCCTCCACCCTGCACACCCTCTCCCACTCACATTCCCCCCTTTAGTTCATGTCCATGTGTCATAAGTTCTTTAGCTTCTACATTTCCCATACTATTCTTAGCACACACCCCTGTCTATTTTCTACCTACCATCTATGCTACTTATTCTCTGTACATTACCCCCCTCTCTCCCCCTCCCACTCCCATGTTGCTAACCCTCCATGTGATCTCCATTTCTGTGGTTCTGTTCCTGTTCTAGTTGTTTGCTTAGTTTGTTTTTGTTTCTGTTTTAGGTGTGGTTGTTAATAACTGTGAGTTTGCTGTCATTTTACTATACATGTTTTTATCTTCTTTTTCTTAGATAAGTCCCTTTAACAATTCATATAATAAGGGCTTGGTGATGATGAACCCCCTTAACTTGATCTTATCTGAGAAGCACTTCATCTGCCCTTCCATTCTAAACGAAAGCTTTGCTGGATAGTATAATCTTGGATGTAGGTCCTTGCCTTTCAGGACTTGGAATACTTCTTTCCAGCCCCTTGCATGCAAGGTCTCTTTTGAGAAATCAGCTGACAATCTGACGGGAACTCCTTTGTAGGTTACTGTCTCTTTATCTCTTGCTGCTTCTAGAATTCTCTCCTTCATTTTTACCTTGGCTAATGTAATTATGATATGTCTTGGTGTGTTCTTCCTTGGGTCCAACTTCTCTGGGACTCTCTGAGCTTCCTGGACTCCCTGGAAGTATATTTCCCTTGCCAGATTGGGGAAATTCTCCTTTATTATTTGTTCAAATAACTTTTCCACTTGTTGCTCTTCCTCTTCCCCTTCTGGTACCCCTACAATTCAGATGTTGGAATGTTTAAAGATGTCCTGGAGGTTCCTAAGCCTCTCCTCATTTTTTTTGAATTCTTGTTTCTTCATTCTTTTTTGTTTGGTTGTTTCTTTCTTCCTTCTGGTCCACACTGTTGATTTGAATCCCAGTTTCCTTCCCATCAGTATTGGTTCCCTGTGCATTTTCCTTCATTTCACTTAGCATAGCCTTCATTTTTTCATCTAATTTGCCACCAAATTCAACCAATTCTGTGAGCATCTTGATCACCAGTGCTTTGAACTGTGCAACTGATAGGTTGGCTATCTCTTCATTGCTCAGTTGTATTTGCTCTAGAGCTTTGATCTGTTCTTCCATTTGGGCCTTTTTTTTTTTTTTTTTTTTTTTTTTTTTTTTTTTTTTTTTTTTTTTTTTTTTTTTTTTTTTTTTTTTTTTTTTTTTTTTTTTTTT
>PVIA01006018.1:0-84066 GCA_004024845.1 Tonatia bakeri | reverse complement strand
AATTTTAGTCCCTTCTGCTGCTTCCTCCAAGCAAACTGGGCCCTTCTGGTGCTGATTCCTGGGTGGGTGGGTTTGTGCACTTTCTAGGACCCTGTGGGTCTCTCCAACAGACTCTCCTGTGAGGCTGGGAGTCTCTCTCTGTGCCTCAACCCCCACAGGTGTTTCCAATTGGTGTTTGAGGCTTTATTTCCGGCACTGAAACCTTGGACTGCACGGTCTGTCCCACTCCCCAGTTTTGCCTGGGTTATCTGCACACAAACATAGGACCACCAACTGCCACCTTGTGTGCAGTGCCCCGCTTCACAATTGCCGCCTCGCTGGGTCCTCTGGCTGCTGCCTCATGCCCCTGGTGCCGCAGGGTTTTTTTTGTTTGTTTGTTTTTTGCTGTGACCCCTCTCTGCCTGGCCGCCCGACTCTGCCTTCCTACCGGTCTGGATGAATGTGTCTACTTTAACTCCTTAGTGGTTGGACTTTTGTACAGTTCAATTTTCTGTCATTACTGGTTGTTTTTGTTTTTACATCATTGTTATCCTTATTTTGGTTGTGTGAGGAGGCACAGTGTGTCTATCTACGCCTCCATCTTGGCTGGAAGTCTCCGTTTCCTTTCTAACACTTCCTCACTTTTGATCAGGCTCTTGGGGTGACAGATGTGGTCACAGTGTAGGACATTAGGTCCCTCCTGCTGCTGCTCTGCAATTCCTGCAGTTTCTGCCAATTCTCTGTGTGGGGGCTCTCAGGCAGGAGGTCTCGCCCGGTCCCACCCAGGCTCCTCCACTTCTGGCTGCAAAACTGGGTTAAATAGTTGACCTTGGTCCTCACCTTAGCTTAGGTGGAACTCCTCCAGACAGCTGTAAAGCTCCCCAGAGCTCTGGACTGAGCTGATGCCGGGGTGTGGCTCCCGGCCAGGGTAATCCCAGGCTGAAGTTTTGCGCTGAACCTTGTTCACCCTCCTCTTCTTCACCTGAAAAGGGAGCTGCCCTGTCCTTCCCTGACCCGAGGTGCTGATCACAACAAGCCAGGGCTTGGCCCGTGATGGCCCAGTGCCCGTGTGTCTCCTTCCTGTTTGGCTGGCCACCGCGGAAGGGCTGGCTGTGTTTACTCGGTCCCCCTCTGAGACCACGCACTGCATGCTGGCTCTGGGCCAGGCACTGTCATAAGCACCGGAGGTGTCACAGTCAACAAAATGGGGGAGAAACCCCCATCTATGGCACTCTCCCTCTGGCGGATCTTTACTTCCGAAGACGATGGCTGTCTGGCACTGGTTGCTCGGCGCGGGGAAAATCGTCTCGCTCACACTTTGCCGTATCGGGTTGCGAGTGCTTCTGCTGATGTGGCTCTAGGTCACTATTGCTTCCCCTCCTCCCTCCTCTGACCTCCAGTCTGACACTGGGACCCGCTGTGTGGAGAGCTGTCACACCTACCTCAGTTTTCCTCTGAAACCCCTCACCCTTGTTGTCACTCTGACATGGAGAAAATGACAAAGCCGTGACTCTTCCTCATGTTCACGTCACGTGTGTGAATGTCACCGAGGCCCAGAGAGCATCAGCTTCCGTGGGCTCATACTGGAGCCTGGGGGATTTTAAATGTATTTCTCAACTCATTGAAGACAACAATGATAAACCACGCGTTAACAGAAACCATATATTTTATGAAAAATAACTGTATTTTAACAGTGTCCATTCAGCTGGAGGAGTGGCACTGCTGTGTATTTTTGCAAACCTCTTGAACGTCTGGCTTCTCTTTCACGTCGATGTTTCCTTCCCACTCTTTCTTCCTCCCTTCCCCTCTATAAAAATAAAGAAATGAAATCTTTAAAAAACAAACAAAACCACAAATACACAGCGGCCTATTCAGCTCGCCATCCTCCACCTTGTCCCACCCTCTCGGGTACACTCCCATCTGGTCCCCCGAACACTGATGAGATGTCCACTCCGGGGGAGCAGGATCAGCCCCTTTCGCTGCTCCATCGCCCCTCCAGTGATTTCAGCAACTAAGGGACTTCACCAATGGCTTCATTCTTTATTAATTATGCTGTTACAGTTGCCCTCATTTTTCTCCCTTTGCCCCCCTCCCCTCAGCACCCCTCTCTCCATCCAGCGATCCCCCCTCCTTTGTCCATGTCCATGGGCTGTGCATATAAGTTCTTTGGCAACTCTATTTCCTATACTTGCTTTTAACATCCCCATATACTATCTATTCTGGACCTACCAATTTGTACTTTTTAATCCTGGCACCTTTCCCCCGATTCCGTCAGGCCCTCTGACCGACTGGCCACCATTGTAATGTTCTTCATGTCTGTGATTCTGTGTCTGTCCTGCTTTCTCGATTAGTTTGTTTTTTAGATTCGATTGTTGATAATTATGCATTTATTGCCATTTTAATGTTCATAGTTTTGATCTCCCTTTTCTTAATTAAGTCCCTTTAACATTTCATATAATAATGTCTCGGTGATGATGAACTTTAGTTTGTCTGTGGTGCTTCTGGGAAGCACTTTATTTGTCCTTTGGTTCTACATGATAGCATTGCTGGGTAGAGTAATCTTGGCTGTAGGTCCCTGCTTTTTGTGACTATGAATACTTCTTGCCAATCCCTTCTAGCCTGCAAAGTTTCTTTTGAGAAATCAGTTGACAGTCTTATGAGAACTCCTTTGTAGGTAATTACCTGCTCTCCTTATGCTGCCTTTAAGATTCTCTCTTTATCTTTAACCTTTGGCATCTTAATTATGATGTGTTTTGGTGCGGTCCTCTTTATGTCCATCTTGTTTGGGACTCTGTGCTTCCTGGACTTGCATGTCTGTTTCCTTCACCACATTAGGGAAGTTTTCTTTCATTATTCTTTCACATAGGTCTCCAATTTCTTGCTCTTTCTCTTCTCCTTCTGGCACCCCTATGAAGCAAATGTTGGACCTCTTGAACTTGTCCCAGAAGTTCCTTATACTATCCATGATTTTTTGGATTCTTTTTTCTTCTTGTACTGATTGGATGTCTTTTGTTTCCTTTTGTTCCAAATCATTTATTTGACTCTCAGCTTCATCCACTCTGCTGTTGATTCCCTGTAAATTGTTCTTTATTTCAATTAATGTCTCCTTCATTTCTGACTTGATCTTTTTTATGCTATTGAAGTACCCACTGAGTTCCCGAGCATCCCGATAACTTAGTGTTTTAAACTCTGCATCTGATAGATCGCTTCTCCCCACTTTTTTTGTTATTCTTTTTCTGGAGTTTTGATCTGCTCTTTCATTTGGGCCATGTTTTGTTTTCTACTCATTTTGGCAGCCTGCGTTTGTTTCTATATATTAGGTAGAGCTGCTTTGGCTCCATGTCTTGGTAGTGTTGCCTAATGTAGTAGGTGTCCTGTAAGGTCCAGTGGCACAGCCTCCCCTAGCACCCAAGTTGGGTACTCCAGGGTGCCCTCTGTGTGGGCTGAGTACTCCTTCCTCTTGCAGTTTAGTCTTGATTGCTGTCAGTAGGTTAATGGAAGGCATTTACTCAGGCCAGACCGCTGGTAGGACCTGCTGTGACCTCTGGCCAGCAACCACCTCCCTCTGTGGCTTGTGGAGGTGGTCGGGTGGTGCTCTGGTGTGGTCTGTAACTGTCTGCTGGGTGCACAGGCTCTGGGCTTTCCTGGGTGGTGCAGGCCAAGGGCAGCCCTCACCTGTGCTCTGTCTGGTGCCCTTTGCCATACACTGTAAAGCAACCTGCAGTTGGGTGCTGTTGGTGCTGGGCCTGGGCCCAGTCAGAGAGAGGTATGGGATGGGCTCAGCTGGTGCTCATTTGAGCAGATTTAGGAAGGTCTGAGGCCTGCACCGAGCCCAGCCCCTCATATGGAGAAGCCACTATGACCGGCCTGGGTGGGCCGGTGTATTGGATGGGATGGATCCTTAGGTAATTGTCAGTGGGGTGGGAGGGGGCTTACTGTGTGAGCCAGGCTGATGGAGATTCAGATATGGCATCCATGGCTCTGTGCGGGGGAGGGCTCAGGAGAGGAACGGCGGCCACTTTCTGCAGTTCTGTCCAGGAAATGGCTGTCCCCAGCTCTTGCCCTGATGCCTCACACTTCAGTCCCTTCCTGTTGGTCACAGGTGCCGTTCCAGGGGCTGCCCTGGTGCTGGAGCCCCGAGGGGGTGAGGCTGGTTCATGTGCGGTGCGAGGCCCTCCAAGAGGAGGTGCCGGAGAGCCCTGTGGTTTCTTCTGCCAACCCACCCCGCCTCTGGTTTTTGCAGCCAGAAGTTGTGGGGACTTGTCTTCCTGGCACTGGAACCCTGGGCTGGGTGGCCTGGTATGGGCCTGGGATCCCTCGCTCCTGAGATGTCCCTACATTTCATATCCACCACATACAGGTTCGGGACCAGCGTCTCCACCCCTCCTACCCCTCTGGATGAGGTGGTTCCTTTAATTCTTAGTTGTCGGACTCCCATACAGCTTGATTTCCCGATGGTTCTGAGTGATATCCGTTCTGTAGGTTAGCTGTGATTTTGCAGTGGTCGTGTGAGGAGGCGAGCCATGCCTCCATCTCAACCAGATGTCCAGTGGCTTTATTCTTAAACGACACTGGAATTTTGCCCTGTCTCGTTCCTGCTTGTGTCTGGGGATGAGGGGTACATGGCAGCTGGGGGCCACGGGGGCCTTTGCCTTCACTGGGCCTGAGCCTCCCGTAGTCCCACACTGTCACCCTGCACCACCCATGCAAACACCCCAGTATCACGTGAGAGCATGTGGCCTGGTGGACTCCCCAATAAGGCCAGGGAGCCGGTGAATGACACTTTGGAAACCGCTGCTCCAGAGATTGTTCCTGTCATGGCATTTTGTTTCTGGTAATAACTAACAACTGGAAATAACCACCAGGAGCGTCCACCGCCAGGAGAACAGATAAACAAATTGTCCTCTATCCACACAGTGAGATGCTGTGCAGCAGTTAAAATGAAAGACCTAGAACTCTAGGTGTAACACACCCACACTCACCCACACACACAAATCTACACACACACACACACACACACACACAGGCATACCACATCTACATGCATGCACACACGTGTTTAGTGTGGGTTTTGACAGACACTGCAGAGAGGTCCCTTTCACTTTAAACAGCTTTACTATGCACGTGTGGTTTTCTATGAGGGGGTGAAGGCTGTTGAGACAGAAGTAATACACAACTCTCCATGTGAGTCGTTGTGGGAAGGCGAGGTGCCCCCCGTACAGCTCTCTTCCCAGTGCTAACCGGGCTGACCCTGCCTAGCTGCCAAGCCCAGGTGAGGTCAGGTGCCTTCAGTGTGGTCTGGCTGGAGACCGAGTTCTGTGACTTTACTGAGCAGTGTACGATAAAGTCTAAAGATAAGGAAAAAAGAAAAGAAAAACAGAGGAAAAAGCCCACTCAAGTCCCACCACCCACCAAGATTTGGTGCTGTTTCTCACGTGCCCACAGAAGTGCTTTTGTGGGCAGGTCCTCGGCGGATGGAGTGACCTCCTGGGGTGTTCCTCGTGTGGCATCGATGGCCCCACCACTTGTCCCACTGGATCAGTCTTGGGTCCGTTCTCCTGGGTTTACACGCAGAAGCGGTAATTAGGAGTCTAGATGTCAATAACAAGAAACGGTATCTATTAAACTGAATGCAGAAGTATTTTCCCCTCCTCCAATTCTACGTGATTTGCATTTCTATCTGATTTTGATGTTTATTCCCTACTAATTAATGCCATTTTAATTTTGAAGGTCAACCTCATCAACAGCTCCCAACGAGAACATGATCCTAGGGAGCAAACAAAGGTGAGGTTCAGGTGTCGGTTTCTCTAGAGACCAACCCCGGGAGGCCCCCCTGGCGCCGAGGTGGGCCTGCAGTGCTGAGTGCTGCGGCTGGAGGGCCCTGACGGTGCCCAGCCCACAGGGGCGGATGAGTCAGCCGCTGTGGGCCGGGTCAGGGCCCGGGGGCTGCCGGGGGTGCCGCAGACGGCACTGCATATGGACCGGGTGTCTAACTGGAGCCCGAGCACCCTGCGGTCATCAGGGGCCAGCCAGAGGCACGGCCAGGCCTTTGCTTCTTCACGGCGGTAAAACGGAGAGGGCGGAGTATCTCCAGCGGGAGCGCGCATTCTCAGAGTCACAGGCGCGCGCCCACCCCGCGCTCAGGCCACCGCAGGACCATTCCCTTCCTCTTGTTCTTGTGGTCTGCTGACTTTGTCGTTCAGTCTTTTTTTTTTTTAAATTACATTTTTCTGGATACAAATGAATGTGGCAATAAGCCAGGCTCACATAATAAAGGGTAAACGATACACGTAATACAGACAAAAGCACGTTGTTGAGTTCGATTTGTATTCCCTGACAAATCTCTGAACCCAAAGCCTGCGTCTACGTCTCTCTCTCTACTCTGTCACAGGGGAGGTCAGCAGACAGAGGGGCATTAGGGACCTGTCCGCACAGCGTGGGGGCTTCCTCTTCAGTGATTTCAGAAAGAGAGGAGGGTCCTTTCTCACTCACTTGGCAACTGCCTGCCTGCCCACTAAGAGGCAAGCGAGAGCACAGAGTAGGCAGCGGCCTCTGATGCCACGGCCCCTGAGCCCCTGCAACGATCTCGTGAATCCCACAGGACCACGGGGGGGCACGTGCCTCGCTGTTCAGAGGGGGCTCCGCAGTGGGTTGTAAGCAGGCATGCCGCAGTCGTGAGCATGGGCCCCCGCTGTGGGGACACCAGAGAGGACGCAGGTCCCTGGCCAGCCCAGGGCCGGCTGGCCTCACCACCTTCCTTAGAACCAGTGTCACGGCCTCTTTCAGGGAGACAGCCACCGGCCTCTACAGCGATTCAAGAGAAAATGGGTTGTCACCACCTTGGAACTGGAGGAGGAAGACTCGGGACCCTTTCCCAAGCTTGTTGGTGAGGTAAGTCCGCTGACACCCGCTCTCATTAAGCGCAGCCCCTTCTGGCAGGAGGGCAGGGCCATGGAAGGCCGCCAGTGGGGGAGAGGCATGCCCACCTGCTGGGGGTGGAGGAGGGGGGCAGTGGGCGGAGCTTGGCCCGAGTGCACTACTCCTCCTTGGAAGTGCCACCAAAAAAAATAGGGTCAGTTCATTCCAGCCTCGGGCCTGATTTATTTGGCCTACACAGTCTTTAAAAAAAAATCATTATTTAAAAATCAGGAGAGAGTGGTTCTCAGAAGCTGGGTGTGAGGGCAAAAGGGAGATTACAATAAAGCAGTGGGTGCCAGGGGTCAGCGGGGAGGGTGTCACAGGGGGAGGGTTAGTGTTTAATGCAAACAGTGTCTCTTTTGCAAGATGACAGAGCTCTGGAGATGACGGTGGCCAATGCCACACAGCAACCTGCGTGGACTCGCTACCCCTGAGCTGTGCACTTAAAATTGGTTAAGATGGCATGTTTCATGTGACATTATTTTAGCACCTTAAAAAAAAGAAAAAAAATAGGGAGATTCTACTACAAGTCCTGCCTTTCAGAGGCTTTTTGGAAATTGGGAGGTCTGACCACCTGGAGCCCATTCTCACATGGCAGCGATGAGGTGGGCCTGAGGTCCCCAGATGCCATAGTCCCCACCATGTCCTACCGCCTTCCTCACTCTGTGGTGCAGGACTAGCGGAGGCGCAGGAGACACGGGTGGTGGTGGGGATGCCAGAGACTGTCCACTCGGCCCAGGTGGTTCTTCCACTGCCTTCCCGACCTGGAGGGGCCTCTGAGCGACATACCGAGGGATTGCATCTGCGATGGCTCTGACATCCTGCGATCCCTAGAAAAAAAATTAAGAGTAACCCCTATGTTTGCAATGCTTATAAAAATAGTATATAGGCCTGCTTAAAAAAAAAAAAAAAGCAAAACATCTCTAGGAAGCTTTCAAGCTCAGTGATTAAAAGTGTGAACCCCCAAGAGCCGGTGAGTTGGGCCCCGCCCCCAGGAGCGGCCCTCTCCGCCCAGGCAGCACCGTGGGGTCAGGGACGTGACCGGCCCACAGGGCTGCATCACAGGCTGGACAGGCCAGGGCGCGTGAGGCGACTGGGGCTCGGGCTCCCTCCGAGCTCTTCCCACACATCAGCTGTGCGGCATCACTTGTCTTTCCCTGGCTGGACAACCCACGTTAACAAATGCGTGCGTTCTTTCCGCACGCCCTTCCAGACTCACCACCTGCGCCTGCGCGGACAGAAGCGGGTCACTCTGCGAGCGCTGCTGTGCTGGTCGCCGCCCCCGCGGCCCCACCCGCTTCTGGGAGGGGCATAGGAGCCCCACTCCCATGCTGTGTGACCGGGGCGTCACGCAGGATTCTTTCCACTCGGACGCGCACTGCTCTCGTTTCCCACTCCTCACTGTCACAAGTCAGCTTGTTCCTTGTTCCTGCCTCTCGGCCGATTCGTTTGTTCTTTAGGATAAACCCTGGATGTGCAGTTGCTGGGTCTAGCTCTTTACAAACGCCCAGCGCAGGATGACACGCTCGGTGGTTTCGGCTCATTCTCTCTTCTTTTGCTCTCTGTCTCCTTCCAGCTGTTCAACAACGTGTCCGACGACAGGTCGCTGGTGTATTTAATCAGTGGCCCCGGCGTGGACGAGTATCCAGAGATCGGTTTGTTTTCCATAGAAGATCACGAGAACGGAAGGATATACGTCCACCGCGCTGTGGACCGAGAGACCACACCATCCTTTATGGTACCTACGTTCGCTACTGTAGAGCTCTCGCAGGAGTCAGGTTCCTGGTGGGCGCGATCTGAGCTGGGCGCCAGGTTCTGGGAGGCTGGCGTGTTGGGGTGCTGAGCATGGCAAGCTTAGACGTGTGCATGGGACCAGGTTCACTTGGTAACCTTCCTCTTGGGGCAATTGCCGCCATCTCCATGAACTGCTACACCCCTGCCTTCTGCGGGCCGCACCCCTACACGTCAGGGTCTCTGGCGGCTTTGGGGACAGAGCTACAGAGCGTTTATAAAGTGGGTGCATTTGTCCTTTGATGAGAAACAGTTGAAACCTGTGGAGAGAGGTGTGAACAGACCCGCTGGGTTGCCGGATACCTGATGAGTGAGGAACTGTGTGGCGGTCCGTCCTGGGGCAGCAAACTGATGACCCCCATGGTGCTTTCTTTTGGGTTGTTGCTGTTTGTTTGCTCTTAACATCCTTAACGATGTGTTAAGAGTGGGCATGCACTGTCTTTTCCGAAGCCTGAGATCCAGAGGGGAAAGAAAGCCTGGCATGTCACAGACAGGTCCCAGGGGCCAGTGAGGTCAGGAAGGGAAAAGTTGGCCATGGGGTGGACGGCGTCCCTGCATTTCCTCCCGGCCAGATCTCAAGGCCCTGCGCTCAGGCCGCTGGCTGGATCAAACCCATGTTTCCTTCCCCAAAGCACCGATCATGCCTGTCCTTTCCCGTGGACTTCTGCAGGGGCATGGTGTTCTTATTTGACAGTGAAGTTCCCGAAGGGAGGACACAGGGTGGGCGAGGACTCTGAGCTGCACCCCCAGCCCCAGGGCTCTCTGTCCTGCTACTCCGGGTTTTCTCCCCAGTTCTTTGCATTACATGCTGGCAGAGTGTCAGTGCCGGAGTGTATGGGAGCCGGAGTGTATGGGAGACGGAGTGATGGCGGGTCCCCCGGGGGCACCTCCGCTGTCTGTGACTGCACGTGTGTGCCAAGCTCGGCATGCCTTTGCAGCAGGGGTCCCATGACACATGCTCGATCTCTCAGGATGCTCGGTGTGGTAACCCCCTTAGCAGCTCCAGAGAGGAAGGGACTGTCCCTTCTTTCTTGGCAGGCGGTCAGCAGTCTCTAGTGCGATGGGCAGAAAATGGAATCGGGGCTCTTGTTTGATTCCGGCCGCCTTTCTGTTTGCTCATTTTCTCATGGAGTAGCTCTTGCGTGTGTGCGTGTGTGTGTGTGTGTGTGTGTGTGTGAGATAATGCATCTCCTGTGTCTCTCAGAGTCCTGTTTGGGCTAAAGCACAAGGATGAAAGTAGCCCACTCTCCTTCTGCCCTGTGGCTTCCTGACCCCCCAGCTAAGGGACATGATGCGTCAATCCCCAGATTGTCCCTTTGTCAGTGCTGACTGCACAGCGGTTCACTTCCTTGCTATTCTTTCCTTCCATGACAACTCCTCAGTCACACTCACTATGGGGTGGGTTTTGGAGACTCAGAAATCTCCCAGCGAGCTGGCCAAGCAGACACTGTCACAGTGCCACATGGGCAGATGTAGAGAGCCTCCTGGTTGTGTCCTCAGGTCCAAGCCTCTGGTGCAGAAAATAAAGGATCCCACACATGTCTGTGCCCCCAAGCATTCTGCACGCGAGGAACAGAGCTCACTGATGCAGCCATTTCACACAACAGATAGGGCACGGGGACTGAGGCTCCTGAGCCGCTCACCCATGTTTGCTCCGGTGGAGAAACTGAGACTCGAACCTCATACTAACTAGTGATGTATTTTCTCAAGTCCATGCCTTGATTTGCTCTGCCCACGTGTGCTGAGCACCCAGCAGGCCAGCCCTGTGCCCAGTCCCTGGTTACCTGCTGAACTGGCCATCGGCTTCTGCCCCCAGGAGCCTGTAGTCTGGTGGCAGGGGCAGGTGCAGCCCACAACCGTGCAGGTGGCTGCTGCCCGGTGCCACCGAGTCTGGGGCCTGCGAGGCCGACACGGCTCTCTGTCCCACAGATTCACTTTGATGTCGCCAGCCGCTCGACGGGGAGGATCATGGATAGCTCCTTGATCTTCAACATCAGGATCCGAGATGTGAACGACCACGCACCCCGCTTCCCCGCCAAGGAGTTCAACGTCAGTGTGAGGGAGAACCATGCAGCAGGTGGGTGTGGCGGGCCGCAGGCTGCCCTTCCTCTCTGCTGCCTACAGGTGCTCTGGCCCCGGCCAGGTGGGGTGCCTGGTCCTAGCTGGCCTCAGGGGCACAGGGGCTGTTTGCACCCTGAAGGTCCCAGGCCCTGGGTTCGAGCAAAATGCTGGAGGTCTCCTTCTGAGTTGGTGATGCGATGATGTCACACTCCGTCCTCAGTCCAAGGGAAGGGCTGATGGGTAAACACCAGCCTAAACACACGCGCCCAGTGTGGTGAGGAGAAAGGGCAGGGCTGGGTGTGAGTTCCCGAGCAGCACCGCGGACTTCCCACCTGGAAGACCCAACAAGATGACACCTAGCTTCTGAGCTACAGATTCTGTGAGTCTTTAAAGCCAAACCACTCTTACTAGAATGTGTTTCTATTTTAACAACAAAAAGCATTATTCAGTTTGCAAAATGGTCTTTGGAAAACTTGGAAAACTCCAAGAAATGAAGACTGAAATAGAAAGCATCTTTAATACTACCAATTAGTGATAAATGCCATTACTGTTATAGTTTCTATTCTATCAATGTTTTTCTTTGCGTTTTGTGAGTATGTGTACACACTGTATATTTATATGTGTATATTCACAGGTTTTTATATAATTTCAAATGCATATTTATGTATATAATTTAAAAAATCATCGTAGTATAAATATTTGCAAATATATAGGCATGCTTTTTGATATGTGCATATTTATGAATTTGAAAAATGCAACCTTCTGTCTGTAATCTAACAATATTCTACAACATCAGAGAGTGAAATATCTCATTTCATGGGTGTGCTTTAAGGTATTTAACACCCTAAGTGTTGGACATCAACATTTTGTTGCCCCTTTTTAATTTTCATAAATTATGCTTCAGTGAACGTATTCGGACTACCACTGCGCCCCATTCTGGCATGAGTGGGTTGGCGGGTTCAGAGCTGCCGGCTGCCCATTCGAACTGCGCCCACGGGTTCAGCGTCCGGTGTCCTTGCTTGCCGCCCACATGAGGGCGTGGGCGGGTCCCCTGGGATGTTGTCCCTCCCGTTGTCTGTGTGTGTTAGTGTGCCCATCGTTTTTCTTTGTGACTTTCACCTCCTCATTCCACGTGTGTTTCCTCTCCTTTCAATCCGTTCTCTATGGAGAATGTCCAAGTCTGCCCTTTATGCTTCAAACATGTTCTCCTGGTTTATCATTCCCATTTAAATTCTGTCTCTAGTTGTTTCTTGTTTTTTGTGGGGTTTTTTTGCTATGCATTTGAAAATCTATCTCTCAACTCTGCCCTTTGAGTCTTCCACATTTGCAGTCACGACCTTGTGACTTGCTGGAGGTGTCCTTCTGAGTCTGCAAAACGACACTGTGGAATGAGCACTTCGTAAACCCCCCTCTGCATGTCATCTGCTCTGTCTAGCTCGACTTTATATTTAAGTGTGTGAGCTGCTGTGGCGCGTGCCCCACCACCGTTTAGCAAAGCGGTGCTCCCCTGCTGGCTGGACAGACTGCCTTTGGTCAATAGTAACAATTAAAAAATTCCTCCCAGGTCGACCTGTTTTTCAGATGTCAACCATTGATTTAGATCAAGAAAACACTCCTAATTCTCAAGTCCTTTACTTCCTCGTTTCTCAAACACCGGTCCTTAAAGAAAGTGGCTTCAAGATTGACCAGAATAGCGGAGAAATACGACTCTCAGGATGCTTAGATTATGAGGTTATGTGGATTTTATTTTTTCTAAACAATGAAACGTGTTCTCTACCTCTGAGCCCAGACATAGGACTTATATCTGTGGCGGGAACCCCTCTGTGGCTAGACTTGCTTTTGAAATTGTTAAAATGGAATCTTCCTCAGCATTTCCCTCTCCCGTGCATGGAGGGTGTGACTTCCCTTTCCCTCCCTGCACAGACGGCGCCCCGGTTTACACTACTCGTCAGAGCGAGGGACTGCGGGGATCCACCCCTGTCGTCCACAGCCACGGTTCACATCAGCGTGCGGGACGGCAACAACCACAGGCCCACGTTCACCCAGAAGGATGTAAGGCACCTACTGGGGGTTCCATGTACCGCCCGCCCCATATCCTAATTCTCCAAAATTATGGAGACAAGAATCAGGAAGTGGCTGTAGGGCTATAGAATCATCTCACAGTAATCGAATGAGCTAGCACTTTTTTCTGCTCTGTGCCAGACGCTGAGCTCAGAACTCGCATGCGCATAATTTCATCCCTAATTGTTGGAACTGCCCGTGACGTCCCTCCTCTGAGCTATGGACACAGGGGCCTTTGGGGAGGTCAGAGGCGCTACACTCACTGTGCACCAGGGTTTCTCAACTTCCACACTCCTGACATTTGGGGATGGGGAAGTTTTGCTTGTGGGGATTAGGCCGCCCAGGGTATTGCAGGACATTTAGCAGTGACCCTGACCTCTACCCCCTAAATGCCAGCAGCACCCCTCCCCCAGCATGACAACCCAGAATGTCTGTAGATATTGTCACGTGTCCTGGGGGACAGAACTGCCCCAGGTGAGAAGTCAGGGCTCTAGAACAGGGAAGACAAGCAGGTGGGGTCTGGCCAGGCCCCCATCACCTGGTTTATTATCGGTGCCCCACACAGGACGTCATATGCTACAAGACACCCAGGCAAGAGGAAGGGACCCACAGTGGCCCAGACCAGTGTGGAGGCACTGCACTGCTAGGGGCAGGCAGGACAGCCGGGAGAGCATAAAACCCACTTGGGGTCTGTTTTCCTTTTCCTTCTCCTTTTTTACTCTTCCATATGAATTTTTTAAAGGGAAATATCCATTCTATTTCTGTGTTCCTCTGGCCTCTGCCCCTGCCCCCACCCGCACCACACACGCCGTGCACACACGCAGTCGTCCGCGGCCAGGGCGCGGGTTTTTATCTTGTTTGTTGCACCTAAAACAAAACCTGGCACATAAATGCTACGAATCCTTATGTTAACAAAATATCATTTAAAAAAGTTTACCAACTCCATGAATTAAAGCTGAAATGTTTTCAGTGAGGGCACCTCACCAGACAGCACAGAGTAACTGAAAATAGTATCGATCGTGCGTGAACCTCCTTTCTAGACCCTTCTCTGGCATGGTGAGAGGCGGTGCTCTCCAAAGTGGGGCTGGAAGACGTACACCCCGGCACGTGGACATGTTTGTCTGGAGAAATTATCTCGTCACCAACAGTGTGAACAGCAGTCGGTTGGAAAGATCTGAATGTTAGGAAATGGATCCAAGTAACCACAGGAGTTCCATTTCAGGAGAGAGCTAGCGTTTTCAGGCAGCACACACTAGGATGTGTGATTATTTTAAAATTCTTAGAAAACCGGGGCACGGTGCTGGACGGAAGAGCACTTTTCAAGTTCAAGTCGTTCCCCTGCAGGCGCCAAGTCCCAGGGAGGGGGGAAGAGGTGTTTGCTACTGGTGCCTGTTCTGCTGTGTCAGGCGGTTTCAGATCCCTGGAGGTCAAGTTCAACAGCAAGAGAAACATCCAGGCCATTGTGTACGAGCTGACTTTTCCTTCCCTGCTTTCTTTCCCAATTGCGTCTCTTTGTCTCCACCACATGGAAACGATGACCGCCTCCCTCAGTATGAGATTCAGGTCCCCGAAGGCCAAGTCAGCCCAGACGTGTTACGTCTCCGTGTCCGAGATGGCGACTCACCGCTCACATCGGCCTGGAGAGCAGAATTCAACATCTCCAATGGCAACGAAGAGGGGCATTTCGACATTGCGACTGACCCTGAGACCAACGAAGGGATCGTCAGTGTGGTCAAGGTAAAGCCACACAGGATGCACAGGGCTGGGTGGCTGAGGACGCGGAGGCTGGAGCTGACCCCTGTGACCGGCAGCATCTGTAGTGCCTGCGGGGCCTGGCAGGGGTGGTGCAGGGACTCAGCGTCTGCGGTGGTCCTGTGGCCCTTCCCCCTCCCTGGCTCCTCCCACAAAGTTAATATCTATATGAAACATTGTTTTTGATTAAGCTTTAAGTACTTTGACATTTAATATTTTTAGACAAAATTTCATAGATGTGCACGGGCCCTGAAATATTTATTTTTTTCTGATGTGATAAAAATTACCTACAACATTTTCTCCAACCCCAAGAGTTCCTTGGCTCCCTTCTGAGTCTAACAAAAATGAGAACGTTTGTGCAAGCGCCCGAGAGTGTCGTGGGCTGCCAGCAAGCGACCTGCTGTGCCCAACGGGCAGCTGGCCCTGCAGTGAAGTGTCATTGTCACTACCGACCAGGAAGCCCAGAGAGGCTGGGGCGTTCTCCTGAAGCCACACAGCTAGAGGAGGGTTCTACTGTGTCAGACGGTTTCAGATCCATGGGCAGTCCCCCTCCAGGGCCTTCTACGGCACCTGCTTGCAGCCAGAGCGCGGGTGGCCAGGGTGGGGCAGGCACATCTACCCAGGATCAGGTTCAAAGGCAGGTCTGAGCGAACAGGTCTGGGGTGGGCCTGAGTTTCTGCCGTCGGAGTAACGCATTCCCTGCGAGACCACGCTGTGGCACCACGTGCCCAGGGCTGAACTGCCCGAACATCTCTAGCCTTGCAAGCCTTTTAAGTTGCTGACCTCCCTGCATCCCGGAGAGCTGTGAGCATGCATGTGTCATCTCCTCCAGGTCCCCTGATTTGCTTGGCAGCAGGGCTGTCACATTAATGTTGCATCAGGTTGGGCCTCTGTTGCATTTTTCATCACCCTCTGACGGATGGCGGCTCTTCCCTGCCAGGGGGGGCGGGGGGGTGAAGGGACTGCAGGAAGGGTTTGACAGGGAGCTGACAACTGCCCCTTGATCACTATCAAAGTCAAGGTAAATAATAAGTGAAGTGCAAGGCCACAGGCGCAGGCAGCCGGGTGCTCTGGCCGAGAAGCAGCAGGTGCTAATGAACTTCTCTCTGTGGGGGCCTCGCAGGCTCTGGATTATGAAGCCCACCCCTCCTGGAGCCTCATCATCCTGGTGGAAAACAAGGAGCCACTCTTCTCCTGTGAGGGCGGCGATGAGCCTCAGAGGCCGGGGCTGGTGGTAGCGAGTGCCACAGTGAGTGTGCAGGTGATGGACACCAACGACCCGCCAGCCTTTCACCCCAGGAGCTTCATTGTCAGCGAGGTCGAGGGTGCCAGGCCCGGCACCCAGTTGGGAAGTTTTAAGGCTACGGACCCGGATGGCTCTGGCAGTGGGGTCAGGTGAGACGGGGTGGGGAGTGGAGGGGTGCTGTGGAAGCAGAAGTGTCCTGTTAGGAACTGAGCCTGTAGCAGCTGCCAATCTGACATTGAAAGAGCAGTCTTGGGCTGTTGTCCCTGGGCCTTCCTCAATTCAGGAACGCTCTTGACGTCTCGTTTCCTAGACTTCCCACGTGACTTGTGGTAGAGAGTGTGTCCACCATGACTTGGTAATTTTAAAGACTGCGTGTGTCCTCTCCGGCCAGGTACCAGCTGGTTCATGACCCTGCCAGCTGGGTGGCCGTGGATGAGCGCTCGGGAGTGGTGGTCACCAGGAGGCAGATGGACCGCGAGTCCCCCTACGTGAATGGCAGCTTCTACATCGTCATCGCGCATGCTGTTGATGACGGTGAGTGTTTCCCCGACACACAGGCTGTCCGTCACTGTGCACGCACACGGTGATGGTGCTTGATGGTGCATCAGGGGCTGAGAAGCCAGGGGAAGGCAGAGAGCCCTCACTCAGAAGTAGCCATCAGCCACTGGGAGGCGCGATCAAAGCCAGAGTCTCTCTCACCTGCTCAAGAGACGGTGGTGCATGAGAAACAGGCATCTCGGTCCCCCTGTGCTCGGGACGGCTCACAAGCTCGGGGGAGTGTGACCGAGTGGGACAGATTTGTCATGATCCCGGTGGGCAATTTGATGAGTGTGTTTCAACACGTTCCTCTGTGGCCCCCAAGGCTGAAGTTTCAAACCTGCCAGTACACGAAGTAGAATACACAGAAACCTTCAAGTGACTTCACTAATTGCATTTAAGGTGATCTAAGAATTCAAACCCGGGGTTTAAGGATGCGGAGCTGATTGGAACAACTAATCAGCAGAGTGTGGGTTAGGAAGATAACGAACCTGCATTTCTAATCAGTCCAGATGCCAGGGAGGAAAGAGGGTCCGACTTCCAGGGACTTAAGGAAATAACACAGTGGGACCCTGAGTCCCCACTGAGTGTGTCTGCAGTGGTGACGCCTTACAGACCCACACCATGCGTCACAACCAGGTCACTGAGTCAGGAGACAGGCCGTTTCCATCCACACACCACACTCCACACACCACACCCACTGTCCTCCCATCCCCCCTGCCCCCTTGCTTAACCCCCAGTGCCGCCAACTGCCATGTACCTGTCGGGTCTACTTTCTGCCTGGCTGACGAGCGTCTGTGGACCATCTGAAGGGGCGTTCTGTTAACGTGGGCTAAGGAGACCCTCGGAGTTGGGAGGAGCAGTCAGGCAGCCCAGGCACCCACAGGAGAGCCTGTGAAAGGGAAATGGTTTCCATGCCCCCCCGGGAGAGTTCTCTCCCTCGGTGGTTCAGGGCTCCTCTTCCCAGGGCTGGTGCCAATCTGACATTGAAAGAGCAGTCTTGGGCTGTTTCAGCCAATAAACAGTTCTTCCTGGAAACCCCCCAGGCCGCCCGCCGCAGACCGGGACGGGGACCCTGACGCTCTTCCTGTCCGACGTCAACGACAACGCCCCGACCCTCCGCCCGGGCTCGCAGTACCTGGAGGTCTGCGAGTCCTCCCGGGCCACGCCCCTCCTCATCGAGGCAGAGGACAGTGACCTGGAGCCCTACGCGGACCCCTTCACGTTTGAGCTGGACACAGCCTCCGGAAACGCGGGAGGCACGTGGAAACTGGGGGAAAGTCAGGGTGAGTATTTGTACTGGCGGGGCTAAGGGCAGGAACAGCCAGACCCATGCAAAAGGAGTTTGGCAGCTTGCGGAGCCGGGACGGAGCCGGGACGGGGCCGGGACGGAGCCGGGCCAGCCTGCGTTCCAGTGGAGCTGCGTGGACTCCAAGGACACCCCAGGACATTGCCAGTCCTGCTGAGGCTCAGCCTTGCTCGGGGCCCCTTCATTGCCAGGCGCGCTCTTCTCTGGGGGCTTGAAGGGCGGCTCCTGGGAGTCTGAGGCTCATCCTAGCACTTGGCAGGAATCCCCAAACCACTGCTGGGCTTGGCTCACCTGCCTTGCGGGTCACTGTGGGTGGGAGTGGGGAGGAGATCAGCTCCCTGGGGGGGCCATGAGACCACACCTGGGCTGGGCTGGGGTCTGGGCTTGGCCTCTCCTGACTCGCGTGGGCCGAGGGCTCAGGAATGCGGGCTTCTCCGAAGGAGACCTGGGCACTGGTCCCAGCAGGAGCCACGGGCACTGCTGGCTGCCATCTCCTCTGTGCTCTCACTCGGGGCCTGTGGGACGCAGCTTGTCTTTGTGGTTGGGTTCATGTGTGCGGTTTCCAGACCCCGAGCATGTGGTGAGGCACTGGACCTCACCCCAAAAGAGGTCTGGCCTTGGCCTTGGCTTTTGGCAGCAGATCACCAAGCTCTTGGAATGTCCTGCCTGAGAAGTGTTTGCAGGGGATGTCTTGTGCCAATCAACAGGAATGGTGTGGTTTAGGGCCGGGCTTTGGGTCCTGTGGGCGGGCAGCCAGGCTTCTGAGACCGAGTCCCCCTAAAGACTGTGGGGGCCAGGCTCGGGCAGGCTTGCATACCTGGCAACGCCCCTGCATACTGTGCCTCATCGATGCCGAGAGGTGGTGCTATCCCTGCTCTATGGGGGGCGAGGGACCAGAGGCTCCGTGGTTGGTGGTCTCTGGACTCTACCCCACATGCCTCTTCCATTGGCTGGCCAGCCTGGTAACCCCTGAACTTGCAGCTGCTGTCAGAAGTGAGGGTGATCTTGGCAAGTGTCCCTCTGACTCTGCAGTTGGCTGACTTTTGGACAGAGCCTCACCAGGTGGACGGCACTGGTAATTGTCTGCCGAGCAACCGAACTCCAAGTGAGTTGATGCATTTGAGATCCCTTTCTCCCTGCAGGTTGGTCAGTCGAACTTGTGATGCAGGAAAGCCTCCCCCGTGGGGATTACTCAGTGCCGCTTCTCATCGGAGACCGACAGGGACTGTCCCAGAAGCAGACCGTCCATGTGCGGGTCTGCTCCTGTCCCGACGGGTCCACGTGTGCAGCGGAGGCATCGCACGCAGGGCCAGGGCTCCTCCTGGGGGTCCTGGTCCCTCTCTGTGCTGTGTTCCTGGCTCTGGCAGGTCAGTGGGCTGTAGGGCGGCCCAGGCTGTGAGCCAGGGTAATGGAGCCCCGGGGGTGGGGGGGGCAGAGGGTGGCAGAGAGCAGGGGGGCGCCCAGAGAAGGACCTGGAGGCTCACCGAGTTCCAGACCTGGTCACACACGCTGTCCGTGTGGCAGAAGTGCTTCCGTTCAATAAGCAGCAATCTACCACAATGGAAGCCACGGACAAGCTCTGCCGGAGGGCGGCCCTAAGGCCTGTGATAACACCGAGGCAGCAATACACAGATGCCTGTCTGGGCCCCCAGGCTCAGGGAGGGTGAATAAACAGACCCAGCAGTCCTAGTCACAGGGCACCCGCCATCAAGTCAACACAGTGACCCAGCCCCAGTGCCATGGGCTTCACTAAACCCTGTAGCTACAAAGATGGCCCTGTCACTCACAGCTGAGTTACAAGTTGACAGACACGACCCCGCTGCAGCCTCTGATGCAGAAGAGCGTGTGCAACTCACTCCCCCTCCCATCTCGCCACAGTTGCTCTGTTTTTCTTGCTGCGACGTGGTTGGGTGTCTGGAATCAAGAGGCACAGACGCTCGGTCCTTTACGGGGAAGGCCAGCAGACCCTGATTGTATACAATGACGAGAGCAGAGCCCTCGCACCCCCGACTGTGGGGTGCAGTGCGCCACTGCCGCCGCCCGTGACAGAGGTGGGTACACGCTTCCCTGCTCCCTGCCCACCTCTCATATCCCCACGCACACTCACGCTGGGGCGGCAGCAGAGGGGCAGAGTTGTCCTAGGAGTTCTCCCCTGGGGTCGACGGTGCCTGGCAGGGCACGTCTACAGATGCTGGGAGATGATTTCGATGGTCACAACCTGGCCAGGGTGGGGGAGGGGCAGTGGATGCTTTGGGTACCTAGTGGGCGGAGCCCAGGGATGCTGTCGAGCATCATCCTGTGCCCGGGACCACCTCACAGCAGAGACGGAGGTGGCCCCAGGGTCAGCAGTGCTGAGGGCGAGAAACCTTGTTCAGGGGAGACTGGATTTTAGCAGGCATGGTTTCTATAAGCAGACCCTGTGCTGAGCTCACTAATTAACGAGTCCACACTGGCTTCTCGGCCCCACCTGGGGCAGAATAAGGCAGAGCTGTTCCTCCATCCTCGCCAGCGGAGGCTGAGCAGAACTCACTGGCCTTGAAGGGACACGACCTGGTCTTTGCATCTTCTCATCTTCACTGTCCAGAGCACGTCACGTGACCCCCGTTCTCTGCTGTGAATCAGGGATAATACAATCGGCCTCACAGATGGGCTGGAAGATGATGCCCACGAACACACCCCCCAGGCCCCAACACAAGGTTATGGCCAGTACCTGCTGGTTTTTCACACCTGCTGCTTCCGACACCGGCCCTGCTGCGTCTCCGTGGTCCAGCTCCGGGCTGGGCCTGGCCCCACCCTGCAGAGAAAGCACGGGCCTCTGCTCTCTCTGTGTGCCCCAGGGAGCAAGGGTGGCTGAGCTGACCAGTGAACGCCAAGGAGAGGTCAACAGGCAACACTTCTTGCTCACAGAGGGTTCAGGTTTCCGCCTCCTGTTGTCCTAGACCTCGTTACACCACGTGCTGTGCCTCTGGGAAAAGATCCTCTGATGGACGTCGGCTTTACACTCAAGTAACGGGGGAGGTTCTCTGCAAAATCACTGGTGCTCTGAGAAGCTGGTGGTCCGCCAAGGCTCCTTGAATTCCCGCCCTGCTCTCTCTTCCCCACCAGCGTGTAGCCCAGGGGAAGTAGGAGCCATGGGCCCTGCTCCTGGAGCACAGTCTGCATGTCCATGCAGGCCTGCTCTGGGCCTGCCTGGGGCGCTGCCGAGCGGGCAGGAGGCTGGGTTCGAACTAGCCAGCTAGCTGGGCCCCGCCCCCCCCACCATGAAAGCAGCACTTCACCGGTTTGTTTGTGTCGTTTGAAGAAGGAAATGCCGGAACAACCAGCCGTGCTTGGCCCACCCGGCACACGGACTGGTCCAGGATCGGCTGTCAGAGGCACAGGAGCCCATGGGGGACAAGGGGTCTCTGTCCTCTCCTAGTACCGAGATGTCCTTCCCCTCGTCTCCTCCTCACCGCTTTAGACACACCCCGGTTACTGCCCAGGCATCTTTCTTTTTTTTTCAAATCCTCACCCAAGGATATGTTTACTGATTTCAGAGAGAGGGAGAGAGAGAAATATCGATATGAGAAACATGGACCAGTTGCCCCCACGGGCGTCCCGACCTGGGATCAAACCCACAGATTTCAGTGTAGGGGACAAGGCTCCGACCAGCTGAGTCTCGGCCAGTGCTGCCAAAGCATCTGTGGGATTCCGGGGACGGACATACAATGAACGTTGGTTTCAGTGACAAAACCGTGGCTTACAGGCATAACTTATGCGACTCTCGACTTTCACATATGAGAGGGACCCCCAAAACCCTGGAATTTATTGATAAGAAATTGTGTGTGTGTTCTTACATGTTTAAACTTCAGTCACCCTCAAAGTCCTCACCATATGATGCAACGTTTGGACAGCAGACCCCACACCCTCATTTTGCACCGGGCCTGCAAATCATGTGGCTGGTCTTGGGTCCTGGGGGTGGATGTGCCTCATTCACAAATGCTGAGCCCAGGCCCACAAGCGGGGCTTGGAAACCTCATCCCCACACTCCAGCCTCATAAGGCAGCCAGCAGGCTTGCCCGCAGACCTCTGCTGGGAACGCCTACACTGGTGTCAGTGCCGTCTCTGTAGCCTGAGTGCAGCATGAGAAAAACAGGGTCGTGGGGAGAGTTTCTGGCTCTGTGTTTGCAGGGTCTCCCCCTCTCTCTCACCACGAATGGGGAGGGGTGACCGAACTGCCCTTCATCTGACTCTCCCTCGGGGGGAGCTCTGACCCCCCCCATGTGGATGGTGGCCCCCCAACTTCTGGCCGAAAGAGGCCATTGACGCGGGAGCTTCAAGGGGGGCTCCCGAGTGGTATTAAGATTCTGCCCCCTTGCTCTGCAGGTTCACCCAGTGACTGCGGTGCCCACGCAGCCCCCGGCAAGGAGGGTGGGAGAGATGGCAGAGGTGCTGCATCAGGTAGGAAGGCTTTCCCGCCGCTGAGGCTGGACTCCTCCTAAGTCACTGCCCTGTCAGCCGGGGCTGCAGGGGCAAGAGACCACGGGTGGGCAGCCTGCTTACCCAGCAGGTCACTCCTCACAGCTCTGGAGCTGGGGGTCTGAGACCAGGGTGCCAGGCGGGCAGGCCCTGGGGGCCTGTGAGGATGACTGGGTTCACCGTGGGCACTACACCAGTGAACATGGGGCCAGGACGTGCTGCTCCCAGTTGAACAGAGAGCCGAGGAGTGTGGCTCCTACAGGCCAGAGGAAGCTGGGGACAGCTGACTGCCAGAACGGAGCGGGGCATGGCCTCCCACGCCCTCCTGCCTCCTCCCACTCAGGGACATTGGATCCTGACCCACTTCCTGCACTGGGTGGGCTCACCTGCTCAGGGACCACCGTGAGCTCGCGATGGGTTAGCCAGTCCTGCTAAACCCACTCCCACCAAGGTGGGGGAAACTGGCTCCCTCCCGGAGATCTCTGGAAGTAAATAGGTGAAAGCCCTTTAACCTCGTCCACCTGTCCATCCGTCTGTCCACCCATCCATGTGACAAACATATATTCAGTCACTCAGACCAGAAAGAAAACAGAAAAGTTTTCTCAGAGAGATGCCTCGTGCCCTGAAGTCCGAGCTGGAGTTGGCACTGTGCAGGTTGGCGGGTGGGGACGGTCACTCACGAAGGGGACAGACGGTCACTCAGGGTGCAGATGATGGGGACTCACCACCAACAATAAATCCATAGGGGGAAGGGACACTGCCCAGGGCCTGTGCCACCTGAACCAAGGCAGAGACCACCTTGGCCGTACGTCCCTCCCAGAAATCAGCTGGAGAGTGTGAAGGTGCTATCTGTCCCCTCAGCTGGCTGCCTTTCCTGAGTCTGCAGAGCCTTCTGTGACAGCCGGGGACAGAGGGACGGCCCGTCATCCTGTTGCACTGAAGTGTTCCTCGACGGCACATGAAGAAAACGCCCCACGCATGGCAAAACCTGACCCTCACCTCCTCTTTCCCTGGCTTTCCCGCAGCGTCTCCGAGGCCTGGGCGCGCTGGTGGAAGGGTCTGGGTCCCTGCCCCACGTCTACACGGAGGAGGGTGAGTGCGAGCGGGCAGAGACCCTGAGCTCCCTCGCCGTCTCAGAGCAGACTCTGCCGCCGGGGCCGCTGGACTGGCTCATCTCCGAGGCCTGAAGACCGTGCTGCGTCAGTCGGACTGCATGTTTCCTCCTAAAAGATGCGTGTTATAGAGCACTAGGATCTGTCCTCCTGCCCCTCCCTCTCCCGTTCCCTTCCTTCCCTCCCTCCCTTCCCCTCCCTCCCCTCCCCTTCCCTTCCCCTCCCTCCCTCCCACTTCTCCCTCCCTCCCTCCTGCTCCTCCCAGTCCTAGGAGCAGCATAAGCTATGAGTGTAGACTTGATGTTTTCATATTCTTGGACTAGATGTCTTGAACCAAAACAAAAGAGCAGGTTATGTTTTTTTTTCTTTAATTTGATTGGTCAGACAGGTTTTCCAGAGAAACTTGAGTTTTGTGATTTCTCGCTCCCACGAGCAGTCCAGCTCAGAGGGTAAATGAAATGTAACCTGTGGGTTAACCAGCAAGGTGGCAATAGCAGGGAATTTTGGTAGGGGGTGGGGGGTGAAGGTAGATGTTTTAGTGGTTATTTATATTTCTGTAATTATGATTCTGTTGCAGTTTAAAAAAGAGGTAAATAGGAAAATGTTTTCTAGAAGGTTTGTGATCAGTGTTTTTAGTGATGGAAAAGAATAAACAGTGAGCCCTGGCTGGTGTGGCCAGGTGGTTGGAGCGGCATCCCGTAACTGAAGGGTTGCGGGTTCAGTTCCCGGTCAGGGCGTGTACCCAGGCTGTGGGTTCAGTTCCCGGGCCAGAGTACGTATGGGAGGCAAACAACTGATGTTTCTCTCTCTCTCTGTCTCTGTCTCTCTCTCCCGCTTCCTCTCTCTCTAAAATCTATGAAAAAAAAATCCTTGGGAGAGGATAAAGGAAAAAAAAAGTAGTGACCCTTTCTACTTTTTGAGCCCGTAAATGTTATGAGAAAAATGATTTTGCTTAAAACTTTATAAGCAATACATGTCTTAAAAATGAACAGACATAATTTATCTTGCATGGTATTATGAAAGTAAAAGAAGTTAGTAGCCTTTTATGTATAAATTCCAATTAGATTGTATCTCTAAACAAAACCACAAGCTTTGTTTTTTTTTACTTGCACACTTACCACTAGAGGAAGTGTGGGGAAAGGGATGGTTTCTTTAAAAAATATCAGACATTTTAAATTGGAGGCCCACGCCCTGTACATGGTTGGTTTTCTGGTCTGGGCCATAGATGAGTGGCCGCTCGGCCCGATGGGGGATGCTCCCGGGGTCCCCTTATGGCTGTTCTCAGAGACGATGGCTGAATCTAAAACCTTTACCTGGTTAATGAGCCTGATCTTTTGTGGGGACCCTCGGGCGCCTTGGGCTGATCACCAGTGAGGTGTCATGTTAAACGGGGCTCTAGCTGATGTGGGGCTGAGGCCCCCCTTTTCTTGGCGGCGAGGCGGTGAAAACAGTCACGGCCCCCGAGGGTTTGTGTGTGGCTCTGTGCCCGTTCCCCAGCGGCCCCGGCACCCGAGGGAGAGAAGAACCGGCTCCGGAGTGGACCCGCGACTGGCCGAGCAGCTGTGCTGGCAACACAGAATGATCCCGAGCAGAGTCTAGGACACTCTCTGGGTGATTCTAGAAAACAGGGATGTTTCGGAAGTGTGGGTTTTGAGTCTGCTGTGTCGGCAGGGGTCAGTAGGTGGTCTTTACACCTTCCTGGATCTGGGGCAGGAGAAAGAAAATTATGGCGTGGGGCAGATCTGTACCCCTCCCCCACCCCCTCCCCCTGTCTGTTTTGTGAATAAAGTTTTGTTAGCACCCAGCCTTGCTAACGTGATGTCTACATTTCGTCCAGGGCGGCTCTTGCTGTCACAGCAGAGAACCTATGTCCCCACAAAGCCAATGTATTTACTTTCTAGCTCTTTGTGGGAGAAAAAGGGGACCACCTCTTATTCCAGGCCTTCTTTCTGGAAGCTTCACATTGTACCCCACCGGGGATGATAAACCCATAGCCCTGTGCTCCACACGGATCTCCTGCCACACAACCCAGGGGTGTTTCACACAAATGTGCAGTGGTGAGGGCTGCTCCCACCCTTCACCGCTGGCTGCAAACCCTGGCCGCAGTGCCCATTTGTGAATTCCTGCAACTGCGAGACTCCCCAACTACCTGCTTCCCCAGAGCAGTGAAACGCCCCTGAAAAATCGTGCATGCCCGATGTGACAATTAACAAAGAGACAAAAAGGCAGCATCTTGTAGACACTGAATTAGACATTCGTTCATGTGGATTTCGTTGTGGCCTGTGTGCATTTTGCAGCTGATATGTGTCTGGATTTCAGAGCCTGGCCATTGTCACCGGTCTCGGGGGACAGTGGTGTCTGGGGGTGGGGGTGAGACGGCCCTGTCAGCGCGGGTTGGAAGCTCACCTGGACTAGGAGATGTCACCCTCGCCTTCTGACACCAGTCTGCACTAACTACACTACCCCCCAGCTGATAATGACCCTGAACGTCATGGATGTGGCTGGTTCCCCCCACAAGGCCACTCCCAAGTCCATCTGCCTGTTTAACAGGTTGCCGTCGGAAACAGGGTGGCAGGGGGCCTGGGGAAGGGTAAGCCTCCAGGGCTGTGCCTCGTGGACCGAACTCCTGAGATGGGCAACACCGCCAAAATAGTAAATCTTTTTGAGGAAAACGTGGTTGTATGAAGAATGCTAGTCTCCGAGTCACTCGGCGGTCCGAAGACGGCTGCAGCCCCGAAAGTTAAATATTTGTTGTGCGTTCCCTCAGCTTCGGTCTTCCGTTTGCTTTCACAGCTGCACTGGCTCAGTGGGGCTTTTTCCTGGAGACGTTCGTTCTGCCTCCTCTGGCGATTGGCTGGACATGGAAGCTGTGAACACAGCACATGCCCGAGTGAAACGTGAAGCCCGGAGCCTCATCTTACGTCCTTGGGGCAGGAGCGCCGGGCTGCATAGTAACGGTCCCCTCAGTCCCCTGGGACCCCTCGGTCCCCTCAGAGATGGAGACGCGTGGACAGCAGAGTGCAGACCTTGTCTGGTCATTGTTGCCTCTAAAATGCACGTGTCAGAAGCTGAATTCTGGGGCTGTGACCACAGGAGGGACACGGTTCTTTGACTTCTCCCATAAAAAGACTCTGGGGCTGCTGTCTGGCATGAATAGACTATGAATTGTCTCAATATCTGTTTCCTCTCCTTCCTCAATAGTAGAATCCTGAATGGCCAGCCATCGTTTCTCATCCTCCTTTGCAGCCGGGTATGGCCATGCGGTGAAGTTCTTGCCAATGGAAGGCAACTTCCAGGAAATGTCCATGAAGGGTGGAGACGTGTCAATCTCTTCCACCTCTTCTAGACCTGCTGGCTGGAATGAGGATGTGATGGCAGGCGCTGCTGCAGCCACTCTGGATGTTGGTGCATGAATAGGACAGAGAGGGTACAGGACTCTGACCCCAGGGATTCCCACTGAACCATCCGTGGACCACCTTACTCTAGTCTCAAAATTAAGGAGAAAATTACTGTATTTTGCTCTGTTTAATGAACATGTTTTTGCCCAAATTTTTGAGGGAAAAATAAGGATGCCCACGATACATGGGTGTAATGATTACGTACCACGGGTATAATAATCCCGTGTATAATGCGCACAAAAATATGGGTGTGTGTTATACATGGCACAATACGGTAACTATGTCTCATTAAAGTCACTGCTATTTTGGATTTTCTACCACTGTGGCTATATCTAATCTTCAGTGATATCAAATACAGGACCCAGAGAAACAAGCTTCAAGTAGTAGAACTTGAAACACAGCAGGGGCTTAATGGATGTGGTCAGACACTGTGGACCAGAGGTCCAGTGACCCCTTTCATGCAGAAACAAAGCCTTGGGTAACAAGGGCCCCAGCCGTTTCTGTTGAAAAGCAGCTCATGTTCTGAACAGGGATTGAAGTAGAGGAAGTTGATAACGTAGAAATGCATTACTGCTTCTTGCTACATTTCGCAAAGCCCGGGGAGAGAGACAAGGACATGGGCCACCACGGGCCAGCGCAGGCGTCGAGTGACAGGGACGCAGCTATACTAATGGACACCCTCTGCCTGCAGCTGGCAGTCCAGGTCACCGAGAGCTCGGTAATTTGGAGCCTTGCGGGGTCGAGAAAAGCAGCTGTGGCGTCTCTCAGATGTCAGTCCTTGAGATGGTTTTGTGCAAAGCAGAGCATTTGGCCGAAAATAAAACTGGTGGCCTGGCTAGTGGTGTGTGGGCCTCGTGGCCAAAGACGTGGTAAGGGGCCACCTTTCTGCCCAAGCCCATTGCTCAGATGCTGAAAGTGGGCGGGCGCCGCAACTCAGCCCATAGGCCTCAGCCGAGCCCGGAGGCCACCCAGGCGAGGCCAGACTCCTCAGGGTCCTGAACGTGTTGTGACAGACGGAATGACTGAACACAACTAGATTGGAAGTCTTTACGTTTTGGAGAAAATTGTCCTGCCGAAGAAACCACTGTCTAGTCAGAGAAAGCCTGGGATGTCCA
This sequence comes from Tonatia bakeri, assembly GCA_004024845.1. Classification (NCBI taxonomy): domain Eukaryota; kingdom Metazoa; phylum Chordata; class Mammalia; order Chiroptera; family Phyllostomidae; genus Tonatia; species Tonatia bakeri. The sequence goes on along the minus strand of PVIA01006018.1, from coordinate 56,329 downwards.
GCCCCAAAGCCATCCCTGGAAACATCAGCTGGGAAAACAAGCAGCTGAAACCACGCAGCCCGGGAAGGGTCTGGCCTCAGACCCACGTCTGTCCGTCCATCCAGTGTGGCGGGGAGATGAAGGAAGGCCACACTGCCGACGGCGTCTTCCCAGGTCTCGCCAGCTTGCTCATGTGCATGGACCCCAGAGGACATGTTTACGTGAGTGGAGTTTTTATAGCAGGCGAGCTGTTCTCACTCCCCTCCCCTCACGTGAGTGTACTGGAGACGGGCAACTTCTCTTTAGTGTGAGGCAGTCAGACCCTGTGGCAGAGCCAGGCTAGAGTGCCTCTGCGTGAACAGGGGTCTCGGGGACACGTTGAGAACTCTGTCACCCACAGGGAGACAAGTAACAAACCCCAGGATGGGTGGGGTGAGGAGGGGGTTACTCTGTGGGACTTTGCCTCCAGGTTCTGTCTCAGAACAGGCCCCATGTCCCCTGGTGACCCCATGTCCCCTCAAGGTCCCGTGCCTGGCTGCGGGCTCTGCTCACATGAGGTCCCGAGACTTCCTTCTGCCTGTCTAGGTGAGCACTGCAGGTTCATTTTGCTGGGTTCCCCCGCCCCAGCTGCACTTGGACCAAGGGCAAGAACCCCCATTCATCTCTATTCTACTCTCAGGCCTCATGAGCAGTGGCTTCAGAGTGCGAATAAATGCAGAGGGATAGCCAGAGCCAGCGATCGGCAGGCCAGGCACTCAGGAGACCCCCGGCTGGGATTGGAGCTGGCGTTTCAGAAACAGGTGTTTCCCCCCGCTCCCCCGCCCTCCAGCCCCAGCTCAAGCTCACTTCCCCCAGCCCGCCTGAGAGCGCCGGTTTTTAAAACCCAGGCTGTGGGCTCCTCGGCCTCTGGGTGGCATTGCAGAGTGGGCCCATGCGGGCTCCCTGCCCCTCGGCACCGTGGCATGCTGGGTGGACTCCTTCTCCACAGTGGGATCCCTCCTGTGCCCTGTGGGGTGTTCTGCGGCACCTCTGGCTTCCACCCACTTTGGCCAGGGTCACCCTGTTGTAACAACCCACATTGCTCAGAGGTCCTGGGGGCAAATCACCCTGGCTAAAACCACAGGTGTATGGAATGAGCCTTAAAAATACAGCTTCCTGGAGCCTCAGTGGGAACTGACTTCCCGTTCATGAAGCCAGACTGGGCAGGAAGGAGATCTGTGCTCTGGAGGAATGGTCATGAGGAAATCCATGCAGATTCTTAGCCAGCTGTGGGCCGCACCTGTGAGGTCCTTGCTCGGAGCCTCGAAGCTGTGGTCACCTTGGAGCCATGGCTGCCTCAGAGAATGGCTAAAAACACCTTGGTCATGGGCCCAGGGCTTCTATGCAAGAAACTGCCTTCCAGAAGCAGCCTGGGCCTTGCCGGTGGGAATGTGGGCACCAGGCCAGCTGCCCGGCTGCAAAGGTCAGCCGGCCAGGACATGGGCATGCCGGCGCCAATGAAGTGCCACTCTCAGCTTCTTCGTCTGAGAGGCCTTCTCTGTCTCCCTGCCTGACAGCAGGCCTGTCCAGGGCCGAGGAGCAGCTGCACACCACAGACGGAAGGAAGGGCTGCGCTCGTACCCCAGGAGTGTTAGGCATGCTCCCATGGCTGCGTCTGTGGGCCAGCTCCATCCTCAGTTGGTGGAACTCACACACTTTCCCGTCCCTGCTCCTGGGGAGGGACAGATGTGAGCAGACAACGAATCACTTCCTTTGGGGCGGGGGCTGGGGCTGAAATTTTACCCAACTCTTCCTTCTGGCCAGCCTGGCTGTGGGGGGCTGATTAATGTCAAAGTGGCAAGAAGGGCACTGAATCCCGAGAAATCACACAGACGTGCAGGCCTGCGTGTAACTGATTTTCCTGCCCCAGTCCCATCTCTGCCTGGGGACAGTCAGTGCCCGGGGCAAGACTGGGTCCAGCAGCCCTTTCGTATTGTTGTTGGTGGTGGCCACTCTTCCTGAGCACGCAGTGTGCCCAGCACCGTGGCATTTAATCCGTCCAGGAGGAGCACCGGGCAGGACCGTGGCTGCCCCTGTCCTGCTCACCAGGACCCGGAAGCTCCAGGGCAGAGTGGGCTGCCAAAGCTCCAGGGTCCTGTCAGGAGAGTGGGGCCGAGGCCCTGGCTTCTCAGACGTCCTGCAGACCTGCCTGGGCGGGGGCTCCTGGGGCCCAAGCAATCCCGCAGCACTGGCTCTCTGGGCTATGGTTCAAAGGCCAGGTCACAGCCCTGGGACTGGTTATTTTCAGGGTAGGGTTTGGCCAGGATCCTACGGCTGAAATAGAAGCTGCACCTGTGACCCCTGGGCGTTGTCCAGGGCTCCCGGTGCCCTTTGCCCCAGATCAGGGGCCTCTGACTCATCAACTCCAGCAGTGGTTCTCAAAGTGGGGTGCCCTGGGCGGCAGCGGCAGCCGCCCCACTGGGATCTGGCTGAGGCCCACATCCTTGGGCCCCCCCTCGGGTCTGCAGAATCAGGAACTGTGGGATGGTGCCCCGAGAGCCCTCCTGGGGGTCCCAATGCTCAGGATGGCCAAGAACCATAGCCAGGAGTGGCGACAGGTCCCCCTCACTTCCTTTGCTGAGGACCCAGAGAATGCTGCCCGGTGAGCAATGTGGGAGCCAAGCGTGAGGATGACCGGTGACCGGCAGGGAGGCAGCATCCCGGGGGAGAGGGGCTCCCAGCAGGGCAGGAGCGAGTGTGGGGCCTCCCAGGACCCTGGGCGGCCAGGGAGCGGGCTGACTGGGTCCACAGCATCCCTGCTTCCCCTGACCTTGCCCTCCAGAGCATCGGAGGCTGAACCAGGCCCCCGCGAGGGAAGACGGGAGGGTGTGTCCGCTGGTGGGGCCTGTCACAAAACCAGCACCTTCTTTTCCTCTGGAACCAAAACAATTTGCTCTCAAGCAAATGACCCGAGAGGGTGGCAACCGGGACCTGGGGGCAGTGAGCGGTGTTGGCCCCGCTGTTGATTCAGAACAGGACCTTCGTGGGCGGTGACCAACTTATGGCTACAGCTGCTGAAAGCATGCGTCTCTCCCCCGTGGGAACCCAGAACTGGGAGGCTGCCCCAGGGTGGCTGCATGGGCACCTGCAGGGCATAGGGGAACCTGAAGGGGGCGCTGTCCCATGCTCTGGCTTCTGTCTTCGTAACATCTCACGTGCAGGGAGATCTGAGGCCCGGGCAGACCTCTACTTCGAGTTCATTTTCCACTGCGAAGACAGATAGTCGAAATGACATGCGTTTCGGCGCAGGATGAAATACGCGGCGGTTCAGGATCTGCATTCGTTTGCAGAGCTGCTGGCCCCATAAATCATTCCTTTGCCAAGATGCCATTAGCTAATAATTCAAGGCTGCTAATCTCCAATCAACCATGATTAAAGGACTTTTGCCGGGTGGCAGGGAGACGCCATGTCTCTCTGAGAGCCGGCAGCAGAATCTGCGCGCTCCATCCATCTTTACTTTGAAAAACCTCCCTTAACTAATAATCCCAGATGGAAGGAGTTTAAATCAAGCATGGGCTTGGCAGGATCAGGGCAAACTCTCAATAACCGTAAAGACTATTTTATTACAAACTGTCTCTGGGTGGATGACATCCATCCAGGTTCTACAGGTCGGGCCATTTCCAGCGCTCACCCCCCCCCCCATCTGCAGCATGTGCCCCCTGCCTAAGGTGAGGTCCAGACCCGTGAGTTCTCAGTGGGACGACCGGGCTCCGGGCAGGCTCTGCAGCCTGTTTCTCCCACGCTCTGCCTGGAATCCCTCATCCCAGTCATGCTGAGACTTCCGGGTTCCCTCCTTCTCAGGCTGCAGGTGCAGGCTGGGGCGGCCTCAGCCAGCAGCCGAGTCCAGGCCAGGATTCTCTCATGACCCCCAGAGTCCCTCCCACGCCCCGTTGCATGGCACCAGGGAAGTATACCCCACCCCAGCCAGTCTGCCTTCCCCTCCCACTGTAGGCAGGCCAGCCCTTTGGGGGCAGGTGATGTGTCTTAATCCACTCATCTTTTTCGGAGGCCTCCGCACCTGGCCCAACGCTGGCACTTCATCAGGGCGCCCAAGGGACAGGTGAGTGACGAGTGAACACAAGCCCCTTGCACGGCCTCGACAGGCTGGCTCTCTGTCAGGGGTGAGTCCGGATCCCCGCAGGGCCTGACTCCGTGCCCCTGAGGGACTGTGTCTGCGGCCACACAGAAGGGGACTCTCCCCCTCCCTGGGGAACTCGGGCCCCTCCCGGTCAAGGTGGCGAGGCTTGCCGTGTGTCATGTTAACGTGACATTGTCTTGGAGCCTTCTCCTCCTGCGAAGGGGGTCTGGTTAATTTGCAGGCTCTGACACGTGTTAGGACAGGGACCCACAGCTCACCCAGGCCCCCCGTCCACATCACGCTGGGTCAAAAGCATAACGAGTAGAATTTATCTCTACCTTGGGGACAGATTTTAAAGTCACGTTTGAGTGGCAGGAGAGAGAGAGGAAAACAAACCCTCTCACCTACTGGCCTCCAAAGTGGCCTGGCACACCCACAGTGTGCTGGGCACCGAAGGGAAAGTGGCTTTTAAACGTAGTCCGTTTTGAGTGCCTGCCAAGGAGGACAATCTGGGGGGTGACGGGATCTGTGACCGGGATCAAGGGAATTAGCAGCTTCGTGGGCAGCGTCCCAGAAGGCGGCCAGCCTGTGGTCACTGGAGCTGCTCAGACTCGAAAGGCCAGAGTGAAGCGCCAGGGGAGGCAGGGTGTGGGGGGCACAGGAGCGGACCGGTGACCAACGGCACAGCACGCACGTGGGCTGCCCCAGGGCAGCAATCTTCCAGAAGCTCGTTGCCTGGCAGGAGGGCTGTTTAGAGAAAACGTCTTGTTGGGCCTGTTTGTCACCAGAGGCAAAGTGCAGGACGTTGCCCGGAAGGGGGACATTTTGGCAAAGAGAGCCACACAATTCTGCACGGTCGGGCGAACATGAGTCGGCCCTGTCCCGGTGTGAGATGGATTTCTCTCTCTGGGCCAGAAGGGCCCCCACTGCAGTTCACACCTCTGGCCCTCTTGGGAGGGGGCTCCTGGACACCATTCTCTGGGGAGACTCCCAGGTGCACAGCCCTTGTGGAGCACCTCTGGGCCAGGGGACACGTGCCCCTCGGCCCAGTCCCAGGCGCACTCCACACGGCAGGCCTGTGCCTCACCCGTTTTTGCTTTGGTCAAACTGTTTTGTTTCTCAGTGTCCCGAGCTCCAGCCTCGTGGAGCCTTGTCCAGGTGTGTTGTGAATCTCGGCTCCGGCTCCTGCCTGTGGCCGACTTGGCTAAGGCTCAGCAGGGCCCAGCTGGCCGGTGCTGAGCAGGCCAGGTGAGACGTGCCCCTTGGGGGTGGGGCTGAGCATGAGCTCCACCCGCTGCCCTGCGTCTGCCACCCCAGGGTCCCACTGGACAGTCACAGGTGACGGACGTCACTCGCCTCTGGGGATCTCTGGAGCAGTGGGTGGGCTTGTCTGCCAGTGGGGAGTCTGTGGCCAGGGACAGGCCTGAAATAGTGTTCTTCGGAGGGACAGTGTGACTTTGGCCATTAATTCCCCAGTCCTGAGGAGCAACATTTGAACTGTACAAGGCCCTCCTTGAGGCTGCAGGGAAACCCCAGTGGAGGGGTGGGGTTGATCACAACCCTCCGTGGGGGTTGTTTAGAAGCTTCTGGAGAGCAGGCACTTAGTCACCAGGCAGAGTAGCACGGGTCTGGTGTAGCTGTGCCGCTGCATCAGGGCTGGTCTCTCCCGAAGGGTGGCGGTTGGCGGGTGGCGATTGGAAGTCAGGCGAACTGGCCCTTTGCTCATGCAGGGCCACTGCCCGGGCCTCCTGAGAATGATGACCATGACCCTGAGCCCCCACGCCCTTTCTACGCCTCATTATGGCCACTGCCTCCAGCTTCCCCAACTGGCCCTCGTAACGACTTCATTGAAAAAATCAGCTTATTTCCTTAAAATAAATGTGTTTAAAAAGCCGACCCCCCAGCTCTCTTTCAAATGGTGACCTCATGACACTGGCTCCGAATGGGCGGAAACCGCAGGAAATGTCACTGCAGATGTCTGGGTGTCGGTCAGGCCTGGAAGGAGCTGGCACATGCAACTCTGTCTCAGATCTGTGAGAGCAGTGAGGTCATGGGGCGTGCTGTGACCCTGCGTTGGAGCACCGCAAAGACACATGGAAACTCACGACTGACCCTGACCACAGTGGTGACCTTGGCGGGAGCCAGTGCCACTCAGAGAAACCCACCCCTCCCTGATCTGTGAGCGTCACCTGCAGGAGCTCAGTCAGGTTTCCGCAGTGAGTGTTGAGAAAACCAAAACCCAAAAGCTCCCTCAGGCTTCCAGCAGGGGGAGGAGAGAGGCACCCTTCTGGAATACCCCAGGGTGCTCGGGTCTGGACGCCTTGCATCCTCCAGGGACACTAGTTCCAGGGTCACTAGGCCCGGGGCCTCACCTGCTGGGTTCCCAGCACCGTGCCGACCTGGGAAGGGAAACCCCCAACTCTAGCCCCTGTCCTGGCCCCCCGGCCAACCTGAGGGGGAGGAAATGATGGAGATGCACAGTGATGGTGCCAGTCCTGAGGCCCAGGCTCCCTGAGCCTGCACCCCCTGCAGCCTGCACCCCTGCACACCTCCCGTAGACTCCAGGCCCACTGTAGCCCCAGACTGCCCTCCTCCAGCCCCTTCTCTTCTGGGGGCCTGTGCTTGCTGGCACCCCCACTTCCAGGTGGGCCAACCCCTGGGGCCCACAGCCCCTTAGCGCAGCCTCACTCCCAGCATCTTGCTCTGCCTTTCCCAGCAATAGGCTTCGCTGAATTATAGGCATGTCCATCCCTGGAAATAGCAGGCTCATTAAATATGACAGAAAAGTGCTGACATTTCTTCAGAAGTCATCACACTGTTTTTTTTGTTTGTTTTTAAAACTTTATGTATTTATTTTTGGAGAGAGGGGAAGGGAGGGAGGAAGACAGGGAGAGAAACATTGATGTGAGAGAAACATGGATCAGCTGCCTCTTGTAGGCACCCCATCTGGGGACCGAACGCACAACCTGGGCATGTGCCCTGACTGGGGATTGAACCTGTGACCTTTCACTTCGCAGGGCGATGTCCGACTCACTGAACCACACTGGTCAGGGCAGCACGTTGGTTTTGAGGACTAGCTGGTGATCGAGGAGGGTGCAGGCTGCGGGGTAAGGCTGCCAGGTTTAAATCCAGGCACTGCCGCTGACCTTGAACAAGGTTCCTCTCCTCTCTGGGTCTCCTGAGTAAGAGGGGCAATAACAGTGCCCCACCCGCCAGGCTTGTCCTGAGGGCCAAATAAACTCATGCGAGACCCCACAAAGTCCCCACAGACACACCCACGCAGACTCTTGTTAGCCAAGCGGGATGTGGCCGGGAGGCTCACTGCCGCTCCGAAGGACCTCCGACCACAGCCTGCGTGCACAGGGGGACGAGATGGAACCCTCCTGCCCTCTGTGCTTTGTTTTGTTGCCAAATAGAGGCGCTGCCTGCTCTTGGCTCCATTTCTTCACGAGTGAACACACTGATCCTAAGTGCACACACGCACTGGCTGGCACAGCGAGCCCGTTTTCCACACGAGCTGCGTCTACAAGAACTGGGTGCATGGCGGGAAACCTGGCTGAGACTCGGAAGTTGCTGCAGGAGGCAGTTGCGGGCCCCACAGGTCCAGCCTGCTTGCTCCTTCCTTGTCGATTGTCCATCCCTCCATCCCTTCACTGTTCATGGGTTCATTCACTCACTGTTTATTCACTGTCATGGGGTCATTCATTTACTCACTGTTCATTGGTTCATACATTTATTCACTGTTCACGTGTTCATTGGTTCATTCATTCACTTTCATTTGTTAATTTAGTTACTGTTCATTCATTCATTCACTGCTCATTTTCCCGTTCATTCATTCTTTTTATCAACCAATCAATTCATTCATTCATTCATTCATTCATTCATTCATTTGGATCTTTGGCTTCCTATCTCATGGGTGTCTTTCTCTCTCAGATTCTGGCCCCTTAGAAAAGCTCTGGTTTCTGGTCCCAGAGCTGCTGTGCCCCGAGAAGGGCAGGATCCCCCAGCAGCCGCTGCAGCCCAGCCAGCTCCCACGGCCTTGCCTTCCTCAGGGGCCGTCCTCACAGACACCACCCGGTGCCGAGTCACTTCCCTGCTCTTGACGCTACTTCCCGTCACCGGAGCTGGTCACGGAGTTTCCCCATCGGTTTCCGGGGTGTGGGCTCGGCAGGAAAGCCTGGTTTCCTGCTCACTTTCCACAGGACTGCAGCCAGGCCCTGGGCCTTGTGAAATCCCAGTGGATGGCGACACCCAGCACCCCTGTGCCCAGAAATGCTCTGTGACCCAAGTCACCTGTGCTGGGCACGAAACGCTCCAGGGAGGAGCACCGCTCAGTGGGTCTGGCCGAACCTGCGGCCCTCCCAGCCTGGGGCCTGGGAACCATGAGCCTGCTCTGCAGCTGGGCTGGGAGCGAACGTCCCCACACAGCTGTAGGGCCACTTAGCGCCTTCAAAGAGACTGGAAATGGGTTTTACACGTGTGGTGGTGTTGAAAATTGAGAATAATGATGGAATTATTAAAAACAGGCTTCCCAGTCTTGGACTCTTAATTGCCTCTGGTCTGTAAAGCTGACAAATTAGCACCGTGGAACTCGAATGTGAAATGCTCAATGCTGGGGGCCAGGGGGAACGGCTCCTATGGCTTCTGTTTACGGGTGGTGAGAGCCGCGTTTCGGGTGGAGAGATGTGGTGGAAGGCGGAGCAGGGAGTTGGGGGCCAGGAGGCCCGGGGCCCTGTCCTGATTCTGCCCTCGGTGGGGCCCAAGGCTTTTACCTTCTCAGGGGGCAGGTTGAAGTAACAAGAGCGAACGGACCGTGTGGAGTGATGGCTCTGAGACCGCTGGGCTGGAGAAGGGTCGAGCTAAAGTTCAGCAGGTGTTTTTCTGCAGGGCTTCTCAGAGCCTTGATTGTAGGCACGATGGCGTAACATTTATTAAGCACTCGCCCTGAGCTGCCGCAGTGCTAAAAGCTTTGCATTGGGCCCATTGTCCCCCCACGGCTCTCTGCTCCGGCGAGCCCCTTGGAGCAGGGGTGTGCACTCACTCCAAGCAGACCTGAGGGGCCCCCGGGCCACTTTGCATGGTTGTCGGTACTATGCACCCTCAGGTTTTCTGCTGGTTGGGTTCAAACTTCTGCTCTACCGCCTGTGCTGTGCAACTTTGCACAACTTGCTTAACTTCTCTGTGCCTTCACATCTTCATCTGTGACCAGTGATGATAATTGCCCCTTCCTCCCATCTTGCCTCTTCAGTGTTAATAGAGTTACTATATGTAAAATGCAGACAAGTCAGGAGAGGCAGAGCCCGGGAGTTTCCTCCAACCCCTTGGGGCCTAGAGTTGGCCCTGCCCAAGGACTGGGTCAGCCAGACAGCGCTTGCCAAGAGGTAAATGAAGATGGCAATGAATCCTTCTCAGAAGGATTCAACACAACAAAAGTGCGTGCCAGACTGGAAAATAAACCCCTCTTCTCCAATGCATTTTAACAAGTGGCCAGCAGATGGCAGAAGTAAGCCAGGAACGGGAGGCAGGGCCCCCGCCAGGAGCAGCAGCCCCAGCAGCAGTGTTGTTGAAAGCCCCCGGTGTTCAGTGGCTGTACCAGGAGACCTGCAGTATAAGAGCAGTCCTTCCCTCCAGGCAGGATGCTAAACAAACTCAGCGCTGGCTCTGTGCCCAGCTCGGAGGGCCCAGGGGCTCCTGCCTGCACCCAGCAGGCGGGCACTGGTGCCCACTTGTTCCTACACGTTGGCCCCTTGCAGAGGGACTGCCTCTCCTCTCAGCTCCGTGGCTGCTGAGGACATTTGTGGCCGGTGCACCAAGGCCCAGGGATCGGAACTAGGGACAGTGTGTCCCTGTCACTAAATAGGGGGTTCTTGACGATACCCCCCTCCACAGAGCCAGTTCTGGTGGGCGTGGTTAATCAGCCAGTGATTCAGCCAGTATTCCAGGGGCTTCGACTGTATGCACGGGCCTCTTCCAGACTCTTCTGGACTCAGGGGAGCAGCACGAACAGCACACACTAGGTCTACAGCCACCAGGGAGCTCTCATACCAGTGAGAGAGAAGGAAAACGACTGTGGAGGGGCTGAGGTCAAGGGGGACGGTGCCAGGTGCAGGAAAGGAAACCAGAGAGGCCATGGGAAGGGTGGCCACTGGGATTTGAGAGGCCCCTTGGTGGCAGGTGGTCAGGGAATGCCGGGACCCAGATGACCAGAGGAGCGAGGCCACTGCCATGGGGAGGGGAGGGACATTTGGGTACCGGGTGCTGCCCATACTGGAGAGCTGGGAAGGGGGCAGGTGGCTGAGCAGAACCCACACAGAGGGAGGGCCTGGGGCACCGGCCACCATGAGCAGCGTCAGGGGTTGGGGTCCCCCTTGGCAGAGACTGTGAAAGTGCCCACAAGGCCGAAGGCAGCGATTTTGCAGGGTTCCACCTGTCCGGTAACTCAAGAGTCCCTGGAGATGTGGTTTGTGAGTTTCTCAGACCCTCCGCTTCCAGCTCCCCCACCCCATCCTTGCCCAGGGGGATGAGTTCCCTCAGGGCAGCTGGAAGCCCCTTCAGGCCAACTCCCAGCTGCCCCCCACTGACATCATGTCCCCAGCAAGCTCCACCTCCCGTGGCTGCTGCCCGGTTGTGGCCTGCACACCGGCTCTCCCGACAGGCCCTCCCCAGGTACAGGGAGGCCTGGTTTGGGTCCTGGGGCCTTCAGGGAACAGCTAGGCCAGGCAGAGTGAATGCAGGAGGCTGACACATCCCATCTCCTGCAGTTGCCGCTCCTCTCCGGGCACTGAATGGCAGACACACTGCTCTTCACATCTGAGAAGGTGGCGACCCGACAGCTGCTCGTGGACTTAGGCTCAACCCCGTGTTAGGCCGTCACATCAGGGCCTTCCAGTGGCCCCTGTTCCTGCCCCAGAGTGGCCACTGCTGAAGCTTTGTCCTGCCCTCCTCCCATCCTCCTGCGGTATCCTGCCCTCCTGCGGTCATCTGAGGTGGCCTCTGGGGAGACAGAAACCCCAGGGGACTTGGAAGGGACGCCTGCAGAGGGGCCCTTGGAGAATTTGTCCTGGAGCTGCAGCCACAGAACCTTCCTTCCTGTCTGTGCAGCTCTTATAGCACACAGGTGTCTGCACACGCACACACACACATCTACACACACGGACACATACCCCACACCCCCCCCACACACACACCTACACACATGGGCACACCACACACACAGATGTGGCCACACATAGACTTACACACATGTGCACACATATATACACATATGCTACACATGCACATGCCTAACTCACTTGCACACACACGTTCACACAGGCACACACATGTGCATATTTGTACACACATGCACACATGTATATGCATATACAATGTGTATATGCAGGGACAGAGACATGCATACATGAGTGTGCATGCACACACACACAGGTATGAATTCACACATACATATGAGCAAACACATGGTGTCCCCGAAGAGACAGAGTGTGGGCCCAGGCAGGGCTGCCATGCTGGGTGGATGCTGCGGAGACCTCTACTCCCCTCCCACCCGGGCCACACCGTCGAGTTGTCTGGACGGGTCTCCCCGGCCTCCCTCCCAACCTGGATTGGACTTGGGCCCTGTCTTTAACCCGTCTCTTTATCCCGTAACGGTGCCTGGGCTTCTGAGGTTTGAGAACTTGCTCTCCAGAGCCTCTCCCGGAGCTGAGGAAAGTGGGTGTCACGTGATGTGAACGGCTGCTGGAGGGCTCTCTCCCATCATTGGTTGAGGCCAAACAGAGTGAGCCCCAGAGACAGGACGGGCTGAGTCTGCCCCCTTTGGTTGTTATCAAGAAAAATAACAAAAGTTCCCAAGAACACTGCCTGAGGACTGGCCGACGGGACCCTCTCCTGGGGTCCCCCGACAGCTGTCCGTGGCAGCCTCTGGCTGAGCAAGGGCACTTTGCGGCCCGGCTGCAGCTGGATGCTGGGCACGACCGAAGAGGCCTCGCCCGGCCCGCGTGCAGAGCTCTGCCTGGTGCGGTGTTTGTCGGTCGCCGGGCGAGTGGAGTCTATAATTAATCGGAGCCACAGTTGGTTGATTTTCTCAAGTCTGGCTCTCACTCCGGGCACCCAGAGGCCTGGCAGGTCATGCCAAAGTGCCGCTTGGCCTCCGCGTTTGCCGCTGCAGCCAGAGATTCACCACAGCCTCTCCTGCAGCAGCCTGGGCACCGCCTCCGCCCGGCCGGTCCTTCGTGGCGTGGACCGGTTTCCGCCGGAATCTGCTCTCGGCCTGAAAGCCCGTTTCTTCTGAGGCGCTGGCAGGGCTCGTGCCAACAGAAGGCACTTGGCTCCTTCCTCCTCCGGCCTCGTCGGGGCTCCACCGCCACCGCCTGCCAGGGAGAGAGACGGTTGGCGATTTCGTTAATCAAACCACGGCATCCGGGGGTGGGGAGCCAGTGGAAAGCAGCGCGGCCATTTTCTCTAATAGAAACCTTCTCTGGATGGAGCTCACAGAGGTCAGGCCGGCAGGACAAACTGCTAGCCTAGACGAACCCACACAGGGTCATTTCACTCTCTCAGCGCAGTGCCTGGGGGCAGAGTGGGAGGGGGGCCTGGCCTCGGCCATGGGTGGGGTGGCCAGCACCGCCTGCAGCCCCGGAGTCTGTCTTGGGACTGGGAGAAGGGAGGAGACAGTGGCCCTTCTTGGAAGAAGCAGGAACTGCTGAGCAGATGCTGTGGAACTTGCTGACCTGGCATGTGCGCGCGGACGATTGGCCGTCTCTGCCTCCGGGCCCCCCACAGTCCGAGAGCCCAGTCAGCAGGAGATATCACTGGGGAGCGGTGCCAGGGGCTGGAGAGGGCCTGGCTCTGGACTCCATGAGTCACACAGAGAAGTCCCCAGCTTTGTGTCTGAGCCCAAGTGCTGCTTTACACGCTGACCGCTGATGGCTATTTGGATCCCGGCCCCCTCCCAGGCCAGCCCAAGCCGGCTGCTCCGGGGAGAGAACTTGGAGGGATTGCAAAAGGCCCAGAGTCAGGGGTGGGATCAAAGGGGGGCAGCAGGAAGGTGCGGCCCAGGCCTCTGTGGCACAGGGAGCTTGCTGCAGGGGGGTGTGTGGGCCAATTCGAGAACCACCTCTTCCCACGGGCCTGGGGGAGAGCGCCTCTGACAGGAGCGGTCTAACCCCCGACTCCTGGTCCTGGCCTAGGAGACACCAGATCCCATCTTCCCTCCCGCACTGGCCTGTTTGAAGCCTAAAGCCAGGATCTGGGGTGAGGCCAGGGCCCGGGCTTGCTACAGGACACCTGGCTGGAGCCCTGCCGGCCTGCGGCCCCGCCCGGAGCACAAGGACTGGGCCGCCTGTCCTGCAGGAACTTGGGGAGAACCTTGCACCCTGGCAGTCCCTGAAACTTGGGTGGACCTCCTATGCTCCTTCTGGAATGTTCTCCAAGTCCTCTCCCTGTTCAGCTCCCTTCTCGTCCACAGCAAGAGATGCCCAGGGGCAAATGACCACACCCAGGACTGTCTTTGCTCTACTCCTGGCTCCTCGGGCCATTGGTGAGGCTGGGGGGAGGGTCTCAGATGCCCAGGGCTGCCTCCTCCTGATTCTGTTGGCGAATCATGCAGGGAAGCTTCTGGAACCTCATTCGGCTGTCTTTGGTGATCCACAGCAGTCTGGGACAGGTGTCCGTGCCGCATGATGAAGGGCTTTGGCTGGCCTCTGTCCCTGGTTTCTGAGAGGACACTTTCAGATCCTTGGAGTTTCTGGGGTGTTAGGAGAATCTTTATTATTTATGGGTGGCCCCTTGGACCATACCTGGGTTTATGCTAATGAGGTGACTCATTAGCCCCCAGGGGGCAAGCAGCCTTGTGGCCTCAGGATATCCGACCAGGAGGGAGGAGAGGAGGCCGGAGGCTGACTTCCGGCCTGTGGCCAGTGACCCAAGCCCTCGTGTGAGGGTCAAAAACCCAGGGCCCAGGTGCAGGTGAGCTGCCTGGTCGGAGCCCCAGGTGCAAGTGCTAGAAGGGCATGCCCTGATTCCCTCAGGAGGAGCCAGGAGGCTCTGCGGGCAGGACCCTTGGGGGCTGTGCTTCACCTGTGCCTGGTCCTCACTATATCCTCCGTGACGGCGCTGCGATCGTTGGATAGCAGCCCCCAAGTTCTCTGAGTCCTCCCAGCAAACTCTTGCACCCCAGAGCATTGTGCGACACCCCCCGCAACTTGTAGCTGGTGGGTCAGACATGCACGTGGCCCGGGGACCCGGCCACTGCTGTGAGGTCTCAGCTCAGCTCAGCACAGGCCAGGCAGCGGCGCTGCAATCCCTCCACATAATGTCACGTCCTGGGACAGGAGGAGGGCATCTGTGCAAGTGGCTGCTGCTCAGAGTCCCCTCAGCGGCTGGGAACCAGAGCTGCTGGGCCCGTCCGAGTGGTGGGCCACGGGGTGGGGGGGCCTGCAAGCTTCATTAAAAGGCTCCCACAGGTGATTTTGAGGTAGAATCATGTCTGAGGATCTCTTTCTTGTGAAGCCAAGCACACGAGCCAAGCAGAGGAAGTCTGCTTGAAAGGAGAGTGCCGGAAGCCATCTGCCGCCGTCCACACAGAGGGCAGGAAGGATGGAGGCGGAGGTGCGTCCTTGTCCCTTCTCCCAGCCACTGCCCTGAGCCACTGTCATCTCCCACCAGGGTGACAGCCACGATTCCTCCCTCATCTTCCTGGCACTTCTGTCCCCTCTCTGCAGGGCCAGAGTCAGACTCTCTTTTTCTCACTTAGCATCCTCCAGCAGGTTCCCACTGCGCGGTGAAAATGACACCAGAATCCTGTGATCTGTCCCTGCCTGTCTCGTCCACTCACTTGGTCCTCTCAGGTACTACGTAGTGGCCGCCCCAGCTGCGTTCTGCCCTGAGGAGCCCCAGCTGCCCTCTACCACAGCGCCGTTCCGGTGCTGCGATGCCTGCCCTCCGTTCCCTGCCTGGCCCGGCTCGTCCTTGAAATTCGTCATTGTGCCTTACACGTCACTCTCCAGGGACTCCTCCCTGGGACTCCCTCCCAGGCCTGGGCCCCTCGTGCCTGACAAGGAGGCCGCGGGAGGCGCTGCTGTTCATTGCGAGGCAGAGCTGGTCTTCCCTGGAGGAGGTCGGTGATCAGGGAACCTGTCCTTCCTTCCTCAAGAAGGAAAGTTATATTTTTCCTGATCTCAGAAAGAATGCCAGGGAAACATGCAGAATCCAAGTGAAGGGATTTTAAACTAATGAGCTTCTGTCAAAAAAAAAAAGGAAAAGAAAACAAAACAAAACTTTTCTATATGGAGAAGGTGGGGAGAATCCACTCCTAGCGTTTGGAGCTCCTGGGCTGCCGTGTTCCCTGGCAGGGTCTGTCCACGGAGGGTCGCGGGGGCCATCTGAGTCAGGGAGACTTGCTTTCAGCGCAGAGCCAAGAGTAGGCCACGGCCGGGTTTCTAAATGCAAAAGCCTTTCTTGGCAAGATTTCTCCTTGGCTCAAAGCAAGCTCACATGTTCCGCGGGGAGACACAGGGAGGGCCCGAGGCATTTTGTTTGTGAGTGAGTAGGACCGGGCACATGCGCACAGCACCCCGGAGACAGCAGCTGGTGCTGGGGCCCCTCTCCCAGGCCAGGCCCTCTTTGGAGGCTTCAGGGCACGTTCCTGGCCCCTTAGTCTTCCTGGAAGTCCTGTGTTGCCCCGTTACACCCAGCATCACCCCACCACACGGATGGGGCTGGCCGCATGGGGGCCAGGGCTGGCGCTTGGGCTGCAGCAGATGGGTGACACAGCAGATTCCACCGCCGAAGACTGATCTGTTGCCAGCGTTGTGCCCTGACATCGGCAGTGAAATTGGGCAGCCATTTCAGAGCTCTTGCTGTGCCTAGCATGTGTGCGTGCTGTGTATGCATGTGTCCATGTGCATGCGCATGCTTATGTGTGCATGTGTTTGTCCACATGTGTGATCGGCACCCATGCTTATGCATGCAGGTGCCCATGTGTGCGCATATGCACACATGTGTCGCACATGATCACGTGTGCTGTGCGTGCATGTGTCCATATGTGTGTGTGCACGTGGGAAAGGAGGAATGACCTGTGTGTAGGGGTTAAGAATCCCAAACGCAGGAGGAACCTGTGACGTGTGGCTGCTGCTGGCGGTGGGAGCCCGGGCCTCGTTGACGACACCTGGAGAAATGGGTTCCAAAGCCATACGTACTTCCAGCTCCCGTGTGACCAAGTCACCTCGGCCCCCTGAACTCTGATCTTTAGACATTTTCTAAGATGTCCAGTTTTTGGACTGTCCCACGCAGAGGGGAGTGTAGGCGAAGGCTAGGTGTAATGAGTAGCGCCGATGTGAGCGGACTGACCGGCCCCCAGCTGGTCAGAACCAGCCCAGCCACCCCGAGGCAGCCCCCGGTGGGGTCGTGTATTTCAGGGAGACTCTGCATGCTGTCATCATCAAAGGTACAGTGACAGGATGAGGTGGTCCTCTGTCCGGCTTGGGGCAGAGCCCTTCACGTAACCTACCCTGTGGACCTCCCCAAACAGTGCGAGGAGGTCGGCACCGTGTCAGGGGAGGAGAGAAAGGATCTTAGATGGACGTGGAGGCGGCACAGTGGAGGAGGGTTCGGAGCCTGGGCCTCCGTCCTTTCTTTAAAAAGTGAGGCCCTGCCCTTTTTCCTTCCCCTGCTGGCCCAGCAGGTGTTTCCCACACAGAGATGGTGGGCCAGGGGCATGCTCGGTCTGGGAGCTCCCACGACACCCACTGCTCCTGGGCAGGGCAGCACCCACCGAACGACCAACCAAAGAAACTCAGGCTCTCCCAGATGCCAGTGATGTATCAAGAAAATGCGGGGGCCCCCGGGGCATCTCTTCCAGGGAGGGCTTTTTCGGGGTGGCCCGCAGCCAGCCGTGGGAGCCAGGACGGTTTTGGGAAGGAGCTTGGACCAACACACTTTGATGACTACAGCTACAGGCAAAGGTGCCTGCACACAGCTCCACACACATGATTATCACATGACAGCTGACACTCGCCTTTTCCACTCGATGAGAGTGTCAAGGTAATATTTCTAGTCAAGAAACTCACTTGCCGCCTTCACGTGTAACGACTACAGAGCATCTATTCAAGGCGTGCAGCCCACTTTTCTTCACCAAACTGGGGTCTTCGTCCGTCCGGGTGGCTCTGACGGAAACCCCACAGACCGGGAGTGCTGAGGAGCAGAAGTGTATTTCTGACAGTCCTGGAGCCTGGGGACTTGAGTGTCACGTGAGGGCCACTTCCTGGTTCAGAGGTGGCCGTCTTCTCATCGTGTCCTCACATGGCAGAAGGGACAAGGGCGCTCTGAGGGGTCTCTTTCATGGGGGCATTAACCCCACTACTCATGGGGCTCCCCCCTCCCGACCCCATCTCCTCCCAAAGGCTCCCCCTTCCCGACCCCATCACAGTGGGGGAGTCAGCATCAATAGATGAATTTGGGGTGGGGCACACAAATATTGAGCCCCCAGCAGCCAGGAAGTGTCCCTGTGTCTACATCTGTCTCACCTCTGCGACAGTCTCCTCTGGATAAATTCCTGGAAATTGGATTGTGGGGTCCAAGGGTGTGAGCGTTTTACATTTTTATACGATAATGCAGATGCCCCTGGAAGAAATGTGCTGTGCGTCCCTCCCAGCCTGCCCGAGGGCTCCTGCTTCCCCCATTCTCGCCACGATGGGTCTTCATGGATATAACGATCCCGGCCTCCGAGCCGCCTGCCGCCTCCTGTGTCAAGCTGCATTGCTTTACTCGCCTGTCACCACGTAACATGTTTTTAATATCTGGAAGGACAGGTCCCTCACTGCCACTCCGCAAAAGAATGTTTCAGGTTATTAGCTGGTAAATCGCTTATAAAACATCCTTAATTCTTCCAGATAAATTTTAGAATTGCTTTTCAAGTTGAAGTATATCCCACATTGGGATCATATTGAACTTAAAGACAAATGAAGGAAAATTATATCTTTATTGAAATGAGTCTCCTTATCTGATAAAAAGACATAAATCTCCATATGTTGAAATTTTTTGAATGATCTTCGTTAGAAAAAAGGTTTTTTTGCTTTATACATGTCTTATACATTTATTGTTAAATTTATTTCTAAGGTGTTTTAAAGGCTTGGGTTCTATTGCAAATGATTTTCTAATTTGTTGTAATTTACAGATGAGATTGTAAATTATACTTCTGTATATTGTAACTGATTATACTGCTGTATTTTTTATTATTTTAATGATTTTCCTATTATTTTCTTTTTCCAGGGTACAACCTTATAATCTATAAATTATGATTGCCTTTTAACGACTGTGACTCATATTCTTGTCTAATTGCTTTGTTTACCACTTCCAGAACAAAGTTGCAGAAGGCTGGAGAGAAAGGACACTCCCAACACTTTTTGTGACTCCAATGAAATTCTCCTAGAATTTTTACAACTGATGGTGATGGCAATTTCTGGGTTGAAATGTGTATTGT
The DNA here is from genome assembly GCA_004024845.1 of Tonatia bakeri. Taxonomy (NCBI): domain Eukaryota; kingdom Metazoa; phylum Chordata; class Mammalia; order Chiroptera; family Phyllostomidae; genus Tonatia; species Tonatia bakeri. Next base: position 37,757 of record PVIA01006018.1, on the reverse strand, counting down.
TAAAAATCTTTATAAGGAGCTGTCCACCCTTTCCATTTTAAGTACCAGAAATGGATATTAAATTTATAAAGTGTCTTCAGAGTTTATAAGGAAACATGATTCTATGTTTCTGTGTTTCGTTTTATTAATATGATAAAGGTATTTTGAAAAGTTTCCCAAACTGCACAGCTCCTGGGTTGAGCAAACCAGTCACTCACTGTCAGAGTGCCGTCTGCTTCGATTTGCTAGCACTTCAAGCTTCCCGCACAAAAGCTCTCTGACTCCTTCTACTGGTGGTGTTCCAGCTCAGGCCCCTGCATCCAAGATACCTTGGCTTGGTAAACACAGTCCAGGGACTTGTGTCTTCTCCCGTACTAGAATCGTTTAAATAGCGTAAGAGTAACCAGTTCCTTGAAGATTTGAGAAAATAAGACTCCGGCAAATAGCAATCCATACTCTGCTCTTGGGAGTGCCAGCAGTTTCAGCCACTTTGGAAAGTAATTTGTTAATATCCAGTTAAGTCGGAACATTTCCACCCTGTCACCCCACAGCCCCTCTCTGTTCTCTGCACCCTGGAGAGCCTCTCTTCCCCGCACAAGGAGGCACACACCAGAATTTCCACTGCAGTTGCTGTTTGCTTAACAAATTGGAAACGACCTAAATGTGCTTCAGTGAGGGACTGGGTAAGGTAATTTATGCAACACACTAATCTGTGGCAGTCGAAGTGATTGAATTAGATCTCTGCATATCGGCCTGGAAAGTTCTCAAAACCAAAATATCGGGGGTGGGCCGGGGTGGAGGGGGAGAGAAAGAAGGAAGTGGAAAAAGAACATTTTGATACAATTTGTAGAAAAATAACGCAGGAAACAACACTCTCATTTTTGGATGCACATATATTATCAGAAGTAGAAAAGGGAGGGAGGGAGGGAGGGGGGTTCCCCACCCTGAAGAACCGGTGCCCCCTGGGGGCAGGGTTGGGGGAGGAGCAGAACTGCTTCAAACGCCTGGGCATCTCTTTCTTTGCTGAACCACAAGGTCGGTGGCAAATGCAGAAAAATGGGACATCATCTTATAGAGCCGAGTGATGGGGCGTGGGTATCGGTTCCATTAACCACACGACCCAGGGGTCTCAGGTTCTCTCCTCTTCTGTGACATTTACTGCTGGACTCTTCCCTCTGTAGCGCCACATGGAGTGCCTGTCTCGTAGCCGAGGACAGGGTCTGGTCTTCACTCCCTGGCACCCAGCACCCCTCCCCCCGCGGGTGGTGCCCCTTGGGGAGCTGTTGAGCGAACACAGGAATGCGGTCTGCACACAGACATGCTCCTCCACGGGGCTCACAGGAGCACTGGGCAGCGTTTACTTCCATGGCTCTGAACTTGAGACTGCCCGGGACTCCCTGGTGGCTCGGCAGCGTGGCCCTGGTTAAGCCATTTAACCTCTCTGGGCCCCGGTTCCCTTCCCCTGATTTAAGGGCCCTCAGACGTGATAAAAACATGTGAAATGCTCCCTGCACTTACTGCATGGCCGAGGTTCTCTGGGGTTAATACCCGATTGCTGACATGGGCTCCTTAAGGCTCTCTGCTGGGTTCACCCTCCCTGGGGGCAGGGCTGGAGCCAGTGGCCCCCCCCAAAGAGTTGAGTGTGCTGACCAGGAGCGCCGGTGTCCTGTGCAGCAAGGAAGACGCCATTGCCTTACCCATGGGGTGGAAATGCTCCAAGATTTTCAGGGGAGGCCTTCAGGCTGCAGTGTGCTCCTCAGGCACAGCAGCCCCTCGGCAGGAGCCCCGTCCTCAGCAGGGGGCGGGGGGGTGCCCCCAAGGCTCCCCTATGGAGCTGCTGGCAGGCCCGGGGCTGGGCCTGCCGGCGGTGGATGGATTAACAGAGCCGCTCTCCCGTCACTTCTGTTTTCCGCACACAAATGCTTCTGCAACCCCTGTGCCCCGAGGCTGTGTTTCAAACCCGAACAGGCCCCAGTGACAGGGCCGTCGCCGACTGCTGAACCTCAGAAGAAACACGTTTGATTGTTTCAGGCCGGAGGGCTCCAGCCTTCACCTCTCTGGCCTTTTGTGCTGGAACAAGGCCCATCGGATGTGTGGGCTCCGGCACGGGTGGCTGGGTTTGATCAAACAATTCCATGTCAGGGAGTGCTCCCGCCCGCCTGAGTCACACACGTCTCACCCGAGCCCATGGGGTCACATTCATCCACGTTTGCTACATTCCAGATGAACATGACAGAGAGACAGTGCGGTCCCTGCGGCCTGGGACCTCGGAGTGCACCTCGTCCCAGCTTGGCAGCCACGTACGTGTCTTACGTGTCTCTGCCGCTACACCATGGGACTCCAGGGCCAGGCTGTGGGAGGAGGGGGCCTGGCCGCCTCCCTTCCCTGGCTGGATGCTCTGTCCATGCACAGCTGGTGCCAACGTTCCAGCCGCGGGCTGGGGCCCTGCAGGGACCCTGGACGTGGGGGGGGACTCCCCAGGCTCCAGGGCAGGACTTCTCAGCCCTAGTGACTGTGAGGCTGGATGGCTCTGCTGGGGGTTGTCCTGGGCATCATAGGGTGTTTATGGGCAGCCTCCCCAGCTTCAATGCACTGGATGCCAGTAGCACCCCTTCCCTGGTGACAACCCCAAATGCCCCCCAGCTAAGCCAAGTGTCTCCTTGAAGTCAAAACTGCCCCCGGTTGACAGCCATGCAGGCCAGGGCTGGACCATTCAGTGCGTGATGGCAGACTTGGTGGCCCACCCAAGAGAGGCCCGAGGGCCTCAGGCAGAGGAAGCCCCACCGTGGACTCGACCCTTGGGTGCCCAGGGTGCCCAGCAGGTAGGACAGGCTCCGTGGCCTCTGCATCGGGTCTTCCACCTCACTCCTTCCTGAGTACTGTCCTCCCGGGCAGGAGGTCCTGGCAGTGGACACGGCTCACCCGCCTGTCGCCCGTCCTGTTGGCCTCGATGGCCAGCACACTCCTGGGAGGCTGAGTCCCTCAGCTCAGGGGTCAAAGGGCTCCCTTAATAAAAGCAGGCATAGGACCTGGCAAATGTTTCTCTCTCCCGTTGGTCAAGAGCTCCAGCAGTTCTGCTTCCCCTTACTGGGCGTTTTTAAAAGGTATTCAGATCGTGAGATGAATCTGCGCCAAGGTCCAGGACGGCCCGCTGAAAGGGGGCGCTCACATGTGGGGGCGGGGGAGGGGCTTTTGATTAGGAAGCTGCTGTGGCCAGGGCTCTTGCTAGAATCATCCTTTATGGACCAGCCTGTCTGTCCCATAGCACTTTCAGGTCTCGGCCTGCTCGTGTGGAACCACGGCGTCCCAGCTGCAGAATCGAGGACAAGAAAGGCTGACCCTTGCGGTCGGGAAGGCTCGGCCCAGACGGCCGCCTGTGCCAGCGGCTCATTTGCTGTGCATTGAGCGCAGGTGTAATTGGCACATTTGAATGTGTGTGTGCTCGGTCCTTCAAATGTTTCCTCTGATGTGTTAAAATTAGCCTCTTCCTAAACCACGGAAGGGAGAGGAGCGTCTTTTTAAGCAAATGTGTAGAGAAAGCCCATCTGTCTGGCTCCGTTGAAGTGGCCTTATCTGAAGCCAAGGGGGCAGGCCGGGTGACCTTTCCAGACTTAAGATGTTAGAATTCTCCCCTTTGATTGGTATAAAGGAGAGACTTTCTCGATGCTTCAGAGGGATTGCAGCACAATGGGAATTGGGAGACGGAGGTGGGGCGGCCAGACATGCCCGGCCACGGGCCTGGGCTCCGAGCTGGGTGCCGGGAGGGAGGGGTGTGAGTGGGCCACTGCACACAAGGAAGAGACTGTGATTTATGGCCCCCTACCCTGAGAGGATCACAGGTGCCGCTTCCATGGTTGGGGCCCCACGCAGGGAGCTGTCCTTGGCCCGTCACCAGATCCCTTCCATGCCACTGTGGAGGGACCCGAAACACGGGAGGGCATGACGCTGCCCGCAGCCCCTCCAGGAGCAAGGGAGGGAGCAGCTTCTGAATGCAGGTCTTTCTAGCTCTGAGGGCCAAGCTCATTAAATTGTGCTGGTACCGAGGTCCTGGGAGGAATAATCCTGCTTGTTTTCCTTCTCTAGTCACAGGGAAGTCTTTGAGAAGGCAGGGAACATTCAGGAGGCTACAGAAATAAACTAAAATGCAGTCCTTCAGGACAGGTCTGGTCTGCAACGTCACCAGGTGGAAGCGGACACCAGCTCCCATCCTGACAATGTGACCGTGGGGAGCTGTGACAGAAAGGCTGCAAGCGGCCCAGGCTTCCAGAGCGGGGGAGGGGGCTGTCCTCGGGGCTCTGGGTGGGAGGGGGCGCTGCCGGTGGTGAAGCTCACATGTAAAACGGAGCAGGACCGGGATGAGGCAGGACCGAGCAGGGCTGAGCATTCTCCGACTCCTACCTGGCCCGGCCCTCCACTCACGGAAGAGCCCTTACTCCCTCTCGCCCCAATTCTTCCCTCCCCACGACTCCAGAGACAGGGTTAAGAAGTGGGGACTCGGCGGAAGTGCCCCTTCACCGCCGGCCGGCGCTTTCACACGCGTTCGCACCTGTGTGTCTCTCCCGGGCACCGTGGAAAAGGCGGGGCACGCACTTCTATGTGGGCGGGTCCTTAGGGGGGTGCCTTCCCTGTCGCGGCAGAGGAGGGTTGCGGGGCCCCTACTGTCGTCAGTGCGAAGCTCTGGCACATGCACCGCATGTTCAGTTTGTCCCTGCATCGCTGGGGTCACACATTCGCTCGGGGAACGCGATGGATATTCGCCCTGTGCCAGTGGCCGGCGTGCCTGCGCGCGGCCCCGCGGGGCGTCCGTCTGCAGGAAGCAATGGGGACGGAGACCCGGAACGCGGGAGGCAGGCGCACAGGCAAGTCGGCGAGGTGGAGAGCACCGGGGTGTCCGAGCCCCGTGTGGGGAGCAGAATCTGGGGGGTCTGCTTGCTCAGGCGTCCTCTTTGTTCCCGCCATTTCCCTGCCATGTCTCCATGCCACCTGCATGTCGATGGCACAGGGTCCGACCTATCTGCGACAGATTGTAAGTAAGATTTGCCGAAAGGCAACAGCACAGTAGTTTTAAGTTCCTCCTCATTTAAACCTAACGACCCTATGCATGTCATGGGTTTTTAAATTTTTGATATTTTATCCAGAGTCGGTGTTAGGATATTCTAGAGCCCAGCAATTCTGGGTTGCTCTGTTTTTCTAAAGATTAGTTATTTTTCAAATAAACAATGGATAAGATGTTATTAGATAAATCGATGAAATAATTTATTTAACTATCTCATTAAGTTTATTCTTTCCACAATAATATGGTAGGAAATCCAACACCTAGATTCTTTTAGAATCTCCCAGAGTTACCTACATTTTATTTTATTTTTTAAAAGATTTTACTTATTTTTTTTTTAGAGAGGGGGCAGGGAGGGGGAACGAGAGGGAGGGGAACATTGATTGGTTGTCTCTGGCCCACCCCCCGCTGGGGCCTAGCCCACAACCCAGGCATGCACCATGACCGGGAATGAAACCAGAGACCTTAAGGTTTGCGGGGCGACGCCCAGCCCTCTGAGTCATGCCAGTCGGGCCAGAGTTAGCTCTGTTTTAAAGCAGAGAAAGAAGAGGCACGGGATGATGATGGATGTGTCGGTGGCCCCCTTGGAATCAGGGGCCAGGCTGGATGGGAAGCCAGCTTTGTCTGAGGTGACTGCACCCATGGGGACTGTGAGGAAGGACTTGTGTCCCTCGGTCCACGGGCCTTTTCTCTGCAACCCAGGGCCCGTCTCCCGGCGCGACGCCGGGAGGGCTGTCCGTGCAGAGAGGCCCTGGGAGAGCAGCTCCATTATGCAAACTTGATTACCCTCGGACGTTATCGATGTCGGCAGCCGTTGTGCAGTGAAGTCGGGGAGGTGGAGTGTGGGAGACAAGCACTTGTGATTTTTAACGATCGCCCACTTCCTGGGGGAGGCAGAGGGCAGAAGCGGTGCTGCAGGGCCGAGGCCGCGGCACCTCCGTGGGCTCTGTCTGTCAGGATAAGAGCTGGAGAAGCTCTTGCAGCTCCTGGGGCGAGCCTGGGGCTTGAGCCACGTGGCCCGGCAAACACAGCTGTCACAGACCTCACAGTTACACTGCATTGGAGGGCAGATGAGGATAGCTGTGGGGCCGCTGAGATGTGAGCCCCGATGTTCCCCTGACTCTGGAACCCTGTTGTCCGCCGGGGGGCTTGGGACCTGGCAGGTGCTGGCACGATGATGGCCAAGTCCAAGCTCATCCGAGTGCTGTCCTTCCTTCAAGTTCCACGTCCCCATTTCCAAGGAGCGATCCCATGTCTTGCTCGGGGCTCCCCACGACCAGGACAGGACAGATACCATCCCCTTGGGGAGGCTTCCTCTTGGGTGCGGCCGGCGGATGTCATGGCCCTCCGCCCAGTGGAGGGGGCAGTGCTTCGGAATCGGTTTTGCTGCCCATTCTCCTTTGAGGGGCTTGACACGGTAAAGAGAGAGCAGGAGGGCTAGGGACAGTGCTAGCCCTTTGCAGGGTCATCCACCCTCTTAGGGATCGTGCTTGTTTCATTACACGATCTTTCCCTCCCACAGTCCGAGGGGGACACCCCGATGGTGGGGGCCTCTTCTGAACGGGGATCCATCTTCCAGGGCATGTGGGCCCAGCCTGCCCAGCTAGAGCCAGATATGGGGGAACAGTGGCTGGTGGCTGGGGGCTGGAGGCGGAGAGAAGGGAGGGGGCACCAGCCAGCTACACCGAGAGATTCCCAGGTGAGCTTAATTCAATAATTAATAGCACTGGTCCAAGCAGATGTGACAGGAGGGAAATTTAATTAGAACATGCAACTTACACACGTAATTGGATGCCCGTGGGTAGCAATGATGCACCTCCATGACACCTCTGACCAAAACAAGAAAAGAAAGGCTTGTTTTGAGCGGTGAGATGGATTGGTCGTGACCAGCTGCAGACTTGGGCAACCAGGGTGTGGTGGCCAGTAGGTGCACAGGGGAGGAGTGGAGTGAGGCTGCAGCCACAAGGCCAGGGGTGCGTCCCGGTGCGGAGTCCTCGGTGTGGGGTGGTGGGCGCCGCTGAGACTAAGGCACTCGGAGGTCCTGGAGTGCCAGGGTCAGACTTGGAGGCTGGCAGGCATCGCCGTGCTGGCAGTGAGGGTTATTGACGGAGCACTGTGCCGTTTCATCAACAGACACATCGCCAGACCGACAACCGCTGTGCCATCATTCTCTTGGTCGTCTCCGGCCGAGAGACAGGAGGAGGAGGTGCAGAACCCTAGTGGGGACAGCCACAAAGTCACGGGAGGGACGTCAAGGCTGCCTGCTGGCTGCAGGGTGGAGATCAAGCCGCTTCCTTCCCGAGCAGCAGTTTGGAAATGTGTCTGCCCAGGCGTGGCTCTATTCCAGGGGAGCACGTCCCATCCCAGAGGCATGGGTGCTGGGTGCAAAGCTGATTTCTGTAACTGCATTCTGGGCATGAGCTGGAAAATGCTCCAGGGCCTCCTGACCCTCTCCTGGTCTCTGTGTGATGGGCAGACGGTGCCTGGGATGTCCTGGCTCTGTTTACCCCAGCCGGGTCTCAGTTTACTCTGGGGGCCCACTCACCCACACACCACCTGCCTGCCTGCTTGCTCTCACCTGTATTGCAGAGACTCCACTTCCCAGCCAGGTGACCTTGGGCCAAGGATCATGGGAACAGAAAAGAGGAAGGAGGAACTGGGGAGTGGAACCCAGCCCCCGGCACCCACTGGGCAGCCACCCACCTCGTCCCATCCCTGCGCTCCCCCTGCGCCCCCCCCTGCCGTGAGTCAACCTCAGCGGGCGGCCTTGGCATCTGTGTCCTGGCCCTGCCTCCTCTTCCCACCTCCGTTCAGTCCTGGAGGTAGTATAGCAGTGGCGAGGGAACAGAGGGGCCACCAGGGTGGGGACAGAGCTCAGAGCAGCAGCTGGGTGCTGCTGCCACCACCTGCAGCCAAAGGCACGCAGAAGCCCGGATACAAGTCCAGACCATTTTTGTCTCCTAGAATTGACCCTGACTGACCATCCCAGCCTGTCAGTGGGAGGGCTGCACCCTCTCTTGGTGACAGCGGTTGGTTCCGGGAAGGGCACCTGACTGACTTAACGAAGCCATTCAGAGGCATGAAGCCTAATTCTCTTAGTTGGTGAAGGGAGCTGCCTCTCTCTTGCTCACCTGGGGGTTTGGTTGGTGGGGCCGGGAGCTGCTGCAGCACTGCGTCCCAACATCAGGGTCACCCAGGCAACGGGGCGAGCTGGGGCGTCATGTCAGATCAGTCCTGTGTCCACATCTTTGTCATCTGTGAACTGACCTTGAGCAGGCCACTTCCTCCTGTGGACCGCAGCTCTGTCCCCTGTGAAGTGAGAGGCGGGTCATCCCTCCCACCCAAGCGTCCACTGCCCTGTAAGTCAGGACCTTGTGGAAGCTTCCAGATGTTATGGGCTCTGCAGTCCACACCACTCTCTCCTCAGCCTCCGGCTTTAAGTGAGAAAGCTCAGGAGACGGTGTGGCCTCTGGCTGTGTGCACCTTCCAAGGAGCTACCGTATTTTGCCGTGTATAACGTCCACCCATGCTTTTGGCCCAAACTTTCGGGGAAAAATAGCTTCCGTTTTAATTTTTAATTAATTAATTAATTTGTATTTAGACTTTTTTTTGGTGTTACAAAGGAATTGTAGCATTTGTTTTCAAACATACAGATATTGTTATTGCTTTCCAGAGTTACACTCCTAAGCATAAATAAAAGAATTAAAAACATTTATGTAGATACGGAACTAGTACTACCCATGTCTAATGCGCATCCTTATTTTTCCCTCAAAATTTTGGGCAAAAAAGTACATGTCACACACGACAAAATACGGCCACTCACTTGGGGCCGCTTTCCTTGGGGGCCAGACAGCCCCCGTGCCTTCCGAGCCCGGGACCCGAGGGGAGAGCAGAAGCACACAGCCCCCACACGGGGCTGCCGGGCTGGGCGGGTGCTGCAACTCTCAGGAAAGAGAACGCAGAAGAAGGGGACACAGGCCGTCTCCAAACGAAGAGGACGTGCCCCTGCTTGATACAGGGGCGTCACAAACCCAAATAAACACCTTTCCAGGGGCTCCCGCGCACCTGTTCCCGTTCGCCGTGTGAACTCTCTATGCACACTTTTTATGGGTACCTCACACACCTGCCGAGTCTCGTGGGCACCTCCCTCACCCTCGATTCACAAGTGAGAGCGCAGGCTCCCATGGGGTGAGCTCCCCAGGGACAGAGGGGGCCCCGGGTGGCTGGCTGGCCCAGACCAGAATCTGTGCTGTCTCTCACTGTGCTTTCGTGGGCGTTTTACTGACTTTAAAATATTCTCTCCTGCTTCTGGGTGCCACACGAGACTTTTCTGAGCTGGTACCAATAGATGACTCTGCTAACATTTCCCAAGTCCTCATCTTGGGTATCAGTGTGGCTGGTGGCACCTGCCACACCTGCGCCCACAGATGCCCCCTGGCCTCTGGAGCCCCACCTTCGCATGTGTGGTCACCCCCTGCTCTGAGGTCCCTCTGGGTGTGAGTTTCCTGAACAGCATCAGCAGAACCCCGGGTTGGGGGTGAACCCTGGAGTCCCGGCCAGCACAAGGACTGGAAAGGACAGGGGCTCTGATGGCGGTGTCTGGGTCCTCGTCCTGCTGCTGGCTGCTGACCAGATGCTGGCTGATGAAGAGCGTGGGCGCACCGGGCCTTCTTACGCGTGGCTAAGAGGAGGGCGCAAAGGTGGACTCTCTGAGCCCTGCAGGCTCTGCAGCCAGGAGCACCGCCAGAGCCGCACTCATCTCCTGGCCTCCTGCCTTCTCCACGGAGCCCTCGCTGGCCCTCGCCCGGACCCTTCCCCTGCAGACTGCTCTCACAGGACCAGTGGGGCTGTGTACCTATGGCCCGAGACACAGAGCGAGTGACTAACAGGTGTCACCAAGCAGTAATGTTGTTGCTCTTGTCATTGCAAGTCTGGTCTCCAGCAGATACTTCCTTCCCTTCCGTTCCTCCAGCACCGGTGCCTTTGGTGCACCAGATGCCCTGCAGTTGGCGCCGTGCAAGCATCCCAACGTGGCCGGCAGCCCCCATTGTCCTCGGTTCACTCTCAGTAGCCTTTTAATGGGACAGAGATAAGTGAAATTGTGGCCTTGGGTAGCTGCTTGCTTGGCAGGCCAGGAACAGCCCAGCCCTTTGCATCCCATGGTCCCAAGAGCAAAGGGGCGGGTTGCAAATCATGCATTTATGGCTGCTGCTAGCTCAGCGAAAGGAGATTCCCCGGGGGAGCGAGGCAGAGGCTCTGGCTGTGAGTGTAACACTGTGTTCCCAGGGATCCTGAGGACCAGACCAGCCATGCCAGGGACAGTAGCTTATGAGAGCAGGAAGCGAGGGCCAGCGCCTCATGTGTGCATGTGCCTACATGTGCGTGTGCGTGCTGTGTCTACACACACGCTGCTCATCAACCTATCTGAGACTCTGTGTGAGAGATGAAAAGGCTCTTGGACCAAGAAGCTGCAAACCCAAAACACAGTTGGCGAAGTTTACGGAACAACGGCTCCTGCCTCAGCTGGGACCTTCTGGCTCTGCTGATCTGCTCTGAGGGGGAGACGCCTGGGAGCAGCCGAGAAGCAGGACCTGTTCCCCGCCCAGCCCCAGGGCCCCCTGTCAGGTGGGACCCGGGCAAGCATCCCAGATGGACTTCCGAGCCTTCACAAACCAGCCTGTGGGTTCACAGACGCGCCCCCATCTGCCAGCGCGGGGCTCGGGACCAGGCGCTGTGTGCCTGCAGTAGGAGGCGCTGACTGTGATTTTGGTGAGCGGGTGATGTGCCCAGAATTCAGAAGACTGTCTAGGTCCCTTTTCCCTGCCCCTTCACGGGACAGTTGTTCTGTATATTATATACTATATCGAAATGCGCTGAAAACCCCTCGGAAGTTGTCACTGGTGTTTTCCAACCTCAAACGTGTTCTTTAAAAACTCGAGAGGAGAGGAGGTCTCTATTACGTGTGCTCCTAGTTACCATTTCTGCGGCTTTTCCCTGGTTCCGGCTGTCAGTCTCCTCTGTCTGGAGAACGTCCTTCCGTGTGTCACTGGTGAGGACCTGCTCCCAGTAAAGGCTCTTGCTTTCCCTCCACAGGAGGGCGTCTTTCTTTTGCCTTCAGGCCTGGGGAAGATTTTCCCAGATGTGAAATCCTGGGTTGGCAGCGCCACTCCTGTCTGGGCTCCGCCGTGTCGGACCACCGTCCGTCCCCACAGGCAGCAGGCTTTTTCCCTGGCGGCCTGAGATTTTTTTCCTTTGACTTTACGTTTTTAGTAGTTTGATTACAACGTGTCTGGGTGTGGATTTCTTTGAGTTTATCCCTTTTGGAATTTACTAAGCTTAAATCTGTAGGTTTATACCTTTTGCCAAATCTGGGCAGTTTTCAGCCATTATTTGTGAAATAATTTTTCAGCCCCTCGCTCCTTGTCTTCTCTTGGGGTGTCGATGGCGTTTGTGTTAGAGTTGCCATGGAAACAGGCGCTGACAGAGGCACCTGGGCTCACAGGTCCACTCAGCCCACATGGGCGGGGGAGCTGCTCACAGTCCGCCTCCCCACGTGGCTGCCCATGCAGGGCTCTCTGGGGAAAACATTGCAAGCTCTGGCTCCGAGGTTCCCGGGTCTCTGACTCCTCACCACGTCCAGACTCCGTGTATCTTCAGCCCCAGGACTTGGGTGAGAACAGGCTAAGGGGCAGCTGTCGGTGAAAAGCAGACTGACGCCCCCGACACACGGACTGTTAAATTCTGCTCCAAAAATAAAATTGATTATTCCCGTGTCCCTACTCTGAGGCACCATCAGGAGCCAGGTGTTGACACCGCTCGTGCTCACCTGGGAGTGGGCGCAGGGGCATCGAGGACACTTAGTAGACGGCCATGCGTTTCCCGAGCCGCTTGTCACCCGGCTCTCAGACCGCTATGGTGTTCACGAAAGGCCAGGTCAGTGCCGCAGCGCATGACGGCACCTTGGCTGGTGGGGAGAGGAGAAGGGCAAGGAGTCTGCAGTGATCGGTGGCTCGAGTGTCCTCATATGTGGGTGTGCATGGTCGTCCCCTGCGGCTCACACACATAGCACCGAATGGCACTGAGTCGCAAGCTGAGAAAGCCCCCGGTCCAGCCTTGCTGCCCTGGTGGCTTCACCCAAGAGGCCTTGAACAGGGCTGGACATTGTAGCACTGCTCACTGTCGTGAACCCCGCTCTCTGAGTGGCGGGCGGGGCCCAGGGCGGCAGCTGCTGCCGGCACCCAGGCCGATGGGTCGGCCACAGTCTGGCTGTGCCCCCTCTGTTCCCAGGCTGTGTCCAGCTGGGGGACGTGGTGCTAGTTTACTGCACAGTCTGCTGCCTCTCGCTTCACAGCATGCCCTGTGCCCTCGCTGCGGGCTCCCGGCCTCGTCCTGCTCACAGAATCCCACCGTGTGGGTGTGCCCCAGTCCCCTCGGCTGCTCCCTGCTGGGGGACAGTTCCGGTGCTTCCAGTCTGTGATACCAGACACAGAGCCGTCGGGACGCACTCGACCTTCAGTAGCTGGGACGTCGCCATGTGGCTGCATCCGGCGGGACTACCAGCCTTACTCAGTGGAGGGGCCCCAGGGGTGGAGGGACTCGGGTGCTGTGTCCTGCTGCTCTCAGCTGGGCCGTGGCCTGGAGGGAGGGGTCGCAGGTGCCCAGGCAGGGGTGGCGAGTTCCAGGGGTCTCCGGTTTCCTGCCTTACCTGCTGGAGGCTGGCGGGTTGTTCTCGAATTCCTTACAATCCCACATAATAAGCTTCCTCTGGGGCCAGTTTGAATGGGCCTCTTCTCGTCCTAAGTCAGCCCACCTTCTGACACTTGGCACACTTGCCTGGTAGAGGCAACTCCTTTAGGGGATGTTAGAAACCCACTTCTTTTGGTCCTGTTTTAAAAGTTAAGGTCCGAAGTCTGGCTCTGTTCCCTTTTTGGAAAGAAAACAGCTTGGCGAAGTTTCCTCTTTTTTTTTTTTTTGTGACCGCTTTTGTGGCCAGCTCCTGATGGTGAGTATTAAGAATTTCATCTTACAGTCAGAGGGGCAAAAAGGAATTTTGCTTTCAAAAGCACAAAATGGATTTATGTTGGAAATAATGAGGATTTCGGGGGTGCCCTGTCCACACCTATGAGACGAGGAAACAGTCCCTCCCGTGTGACCCGGCGGAGGGGCCGGCGCCCTGTCTCCGGGGAGGGAGAAGACCTTCTCTTCTCACAGGCCGTGTGTTCTCGACAAAAGAATCAGAACGCCTTTTGCTTTATTCTTCCTTTTAATAAAGAAAGGATCTGGTGAGCTGACCAGGGATTAGCTAGGATTAAGGGCCGGTTGACTTTGCGATATTTCTACCTGCCTGCTGTGCATATGCTGGAATTAACAATGGCAAATAATCAAAAGGCTATTCAAATGCAGGCTGGACCTCGGAGGGTCAGGCCGGACAGAGTCTGTCTTTCTGTTGCATCGAGGCCCGGGCCGCACCTGGCCTGGCCGGATTTCTTGACGGTCTTGAATTTGTAATGTTTGATTGTTCCAGGCACATTGCAAATAGCCATGATGCGGGGTAATTTTCTTTAATGGCAAAGCTGATGAAGAATCCAGGGCCCATTTAATAGAGGGGCTTATTTATTGCCGGCCACACAGTTTGAGGCAGAAACACATGGAAGTCACACAAAAGGGCGCGGAGTGGCGCCAGGACCAAGGCCATCACCTGGCCGTGACCATCGCGGACCGTGTGATAAAAGGTGGAACCCAAGGGGCGGATTCTGACCACAGTGACGCTTTTCACCTGCTTAGTTAAATTTAACCCAAAGGGCTGGAAGGACGGGTTCATTAATTCTGTGTCTCCGCAGAAACCTGGGCGCCCCAGAAGACCAAGGCTTCAGAATTGTCCTGGGAGTGCCAGCAGCCGCGGGGCACACGGCAAACCTCCTTCCCCGCGTGTCAGGGGAAGGCGCCACTGGGCCGCTTCCTCCTGGAAGAAATCTACAAACATTTGCAAGTTGTCAGAAATAATTAGTCTGAAGCTGTTTCGTAAACCTTGTAATGAAACAGCATGTGCCTTGTTGAGATCAGAGGGCTTTTCTTGCCTTCTTGTAAACCCAAATGAAATTTGAAAGTAAACTCTTGGAATTACGGTGGTCTCTGTGGAGGGCTGATGGCAGGGGAGGGGAGCAGGGGGCTTGGGACAGCAGATCTCCAGAAGGGAGGCGGGGAAGAGTGAAGCCACCTCCGGAGAAACGGGGAGGGGTCTTGAAGGGCTGCAGTGGCCGACAGACCCAGGGCCTTCCCCATGGAGAGCGGGTGCCGGTGGTTCTCCCTGGGCTGCAGCGGTGTCCCTGATCTTGATCTGGCCAGGTGGGAGTGAGTGGGTGCACCTGAACTCCCACAAAGACAGTGAGTGCGGGGGCTGGTGCACTGAGCGGACCGAGTGTCCTCCCCCTCAACTGCCTTCTCACTGGTGCAGACCCCCACAGGCCCCTCTGTGTCTTTGCGCCTCAGCCCCAGCCCACTCGTCTCTGCAGCGTGGAGCAGAGCCGCCATTTGTGCCCGGCCAGAGCTAGCTGGTGTTGCAGTGGAGGGTGCAGCGGGGTGTCCCACCCAGTGTGCTCTGGGTAATGGCAGCTCTGATAGTTAGTCTTGCTCATTGTCGGCAGTAGACCGGCACGGAGAGCTTTGTCCCAGCCAGGTGCTGGGCAGGCCCGGAAACTGGCTCGGAACCAGGGGGCTGGCTCCTCCTGGGGGGTCAGCAAGGCCAGCTCCTGGCATGCCTGCGGGGCTGTCCTGTGCAAATGGTGCCCCCTGCAGATGAGCCGCCTGGCAACCTGGCAAAGAACCCTAGTGATGGATGGGCTGGGAGGGGCTCTGGGAGGGGCCATGGTGGCCCACAGGGGAGCCCTGTTGGTAGGGTCAGCAGGCAGAGGGGGGCGAGATGGTAGAAATCTGATGGCCGAGAGGAAGCAGACACAATGGACCAACCATCAGAGTTTCTTTCCCTCTCTGTCTCCACACACACACACACACACACACCCCTATTTGGGGGGATCTAGCTATCCTTTCTGGTGATGGCTGTTTGCTGCCATGTAGACCGGGGGTTTGGCGTCTGAACACCTGAATCCTTCCCCCTCCTTGGACTCACTTCCCGCTGCTCCCCACCTCCTGCCCACCCTCTTTGGCTTCTCCCAGTTCCCGAAACAGCGACTCGGACCCTCTGTGGTGCAGCTCTTCCTGGCCTCTCCCACCTGGGCTTGACCTCTCGTCTCCTGGCCGGAAGGGCGGGCGGGCGGGTGGGCAGCCCCTCAATGCCGGGACAGGTGTCCAGCCCCAGCTGTGGCCTGGCCACTGCAGGAGTGCGGGGATGAGGCCGAGCTCTTCACCGTGCAGATGCGGCGGCCACGGGGAGTCTGGCTGTTGTCTGAGCCCACGGAGGGGTCTCCCTGAAGTTCAAGCACTGGAGTTTCTGCTACAGTGTTGGGTACATCATCCTGGAAAAGCTTGTGCTGTGTGAAATCACGCGCCAAAGAATAGAACAAGACAAAAACAGAGCTAGGAGTGAAAAGCGTCGAAAGAGGTGGATCTGAACCTCCGGAGCTCTGAGCAGGGTGCGCGCCACGAACATGCTAACCCGTGCGATCCAGCATTGTGGGCGGAGAACCACCCAGGTTGGGGACTCCCAGGCAGCCTGAGCTCCCTGCCGGGAGGTGTAGGTCCTGGGGGGCACTCACTCTGCATGGAGATGACTTTCATACATGAAAACGCACAGCCTGGGCGGAGTGTGCCTTCCCCTGCCCACCCGTCGGCTCCGAGCCGGAGAGCCGGTGGCACTTCTGCACGCGCAAATTCTCCAGGTAGCGCGGCTGGCAGAGTGGGGCGGCACTTGAAGCTTCGAAAGCAGCCAGCCACTACTTGCATGAAAGGAAGGCATTTCTGTAGATTTTAAGCACTTTTAAAATTGATTAGGCTCACTTTTCAAGTGTGAGAAAGCTTGCCCCCGACAGCTTGAGACCTTTAATTTGCTCAGAGAATCCACGTGGGTGAACCACATAGGTGTGTGTTACCCCCTCTCCACTCCTGGGTCTAATGATCAGTGTGAGTGAGTTCTCACCCAGGAAGCCCTGCGGCTGCGGCGTCACCTGCTGGTTAACCCACGCCGTAAGCCAGAGCTGTGCAGGGTGGCGAGACGGGTGTCCCGCCGGCTGGTGCTGAGGGGCCCGTGCTATGCTGTGGGCTGTGGGGTCCTGCACTGAGGGTCTCGGTACCTTCTGAAGGAGAACCACATTTTCATTTTGCAGGGAGTGGTGAGCCTGTAGCTGACCCTGCCTCCTGTCTGGTCTGTTCCCCTCCTGGGCTGGTGGGGGGACATGTAATGAAGTTCTGGAGGGTGTGTGGGGGGCTGAGGGCTTGCTGCAGTTCTCCTTGGCCAAGGAGTTGACATGAGTCCATGGCGGGGTGTCACAAAGAGCTGTCTGTCTCCAAGGACTTGGTGGAAGAGGGAGCTGGGCTGAGACACACCCTTATGCCTGGTCCCTGCCTGGCTCCCTGCCTGCCCAAACTGCCCCCTGCCAGGCCAGGGTGATCCCACGGCTGGACCCTAGAGGAGTGGCAGCTTTGCCCAGCTCCCCCAATCCTGAACCCCACCCTCAGCCTTCCCTGTCTTTGTCGAATGCTTCTAGGGGTGTCCCCAGACCTCCTTGGCCTCTCTTCCACGCATGAGCCCTGCCGCAGCCAGAGGATCCATGCGGGTGCAGACAGCACCCCGGACCGCAGGCTCACCTCTCCCAACAGTTTTACACTTCCCTCAAGAGAGACACCACATGCCGCACGCTCTGCGAGGCTGCCCCGCTGGGCTTCTCCCCCAGGCCTGCCTCTCTGCCCCCCTCGGTCTCCACACTCAGACCCACCGGGTCCCCTGTAGCTTCTGCAGCCCCATTCCTGCGAGTGCTCAGGGCCTGCACTGCGGTGCACACGCGGGCACCCCTCGTGACTCCTGTCCTGCACTCGAGGTCCCCCGAGCTGCATCAGCCCCCCACAGGCGGCCACATTCTCGGCCTCTCTCCCGGCCCTCCGATGGCTCTGGCCCCCCGGCGGACAGACTATGACCAGCCCTTGGACACCAGGAGATGCTCAGCAAACGTCTTCTCCATGGAGAGAGGAGAACTGAGCGCCCTGAAGGCGGGGCTCCCCTGTGTCTCACAGACACTCGGTTCGGCGCAGATGGGGGTCGTGTGAAGATGGGCCAGAAAAATGGGACCTCAGTTCACCAGGGGATCCTGGGACAGGGCGTCAACCTCTCCGGTGTGTTAATGTCAGCGGCAAGCACCTGACTCCCCAGGGCCTGGCTGGCCACCGCACACGTTCCTGAACATTCTGGGACCAGTCCTCCCCCGTGGAGACCCCGCATGGGCAGTGCTGGTGGTCAGAAAGGAGCGGTGGGCGTGGGTCTCGTTGACTTAATGCCGGTGTCATGGGGTCTCCGAGGGCCCCGTTTCCAAGACCCGTGAGCACTTTGGAGTTAAAATGGCTCTTTCTTTCCTTTTCAGTGTGAGAGCACTACATCCGCATTAGGTTTCCACGGGCATTTGCGTTTTTATGTCTTCGGTAAAAGTTAAAGTCCCTGCATGTAGGGCCCCTAAATCTTCAGCACTGTCTTCCCGGCAGACGCACGCCAGCATCTCGCCGTTAACTTATTGTACAGAACTGAGGGCAAACGAAAACCTCCTCGCCCAACTTGCTGTTTTTGCTTAGCGTCAAGCTGTGGGCGCCTTTCCGGGGAACTGCGTGCTAACCTCCTTCTTTTCTGCTTTTCTCCATCATTTGAAACGGTGAAAAGGCCATTGTTTATGAACCAGCCCACAGCCAGGGAGGTTTGGTGGTTTCGAATCTTTCACTCTTACAAGTCAGACTGCAAAGCCATCGCAAATACATCTGCGTCATTGCACAATTGGGTGAGGGTTTCCGCTGGGGAAATTCCTCCCTAGAAGTAGGAGCCGCGGGGCACATGACCACGGGCATCTTAAATATTGACATTACCAAACTGCCCCCCACAAAAAGGTGGTTACAAACGTGTACTCTTAATGATCTGTGAGAATGTAGACCAGAGAGGATGCTTTGGGTGGAAGTGACAGGAAACCCAACTCAAAATGGTTTAAAGTGAAGATGAGTTGGACTGGGCAAGGGAGAAGTTCATTGTCAGTGCTCGCAGCCACCATCACAGCTGGTGGCCTGTGCTCCGGGCTCAGCTCTGCTGTCAGCTGTGAGTTTGCCTCACGGTCACAGGAAGGCTGCCAGTAGCAACTGGGCTGCCTGGTGCAAAGTCCCCATCAGGAAAGGGGAGCTTCCCAGCACAAGCGCCGAGAGGCACTCGAATGGGGTGCCCGCTCTGATTTGGGCCACATGCCCACCGGTGTAGCCAGGGCAGTGAGATGCAGGAGTTGGTGTGGCATGAGGAAGGCCACACATTGTCACAGCTGGATGCGGGCTCCGCCCACACCCTGTGCAGGGGAGTGGCAGGCAGGACCAGCTTCAGGTTGGGCCCGCCTCCCATGCTTGGAAGGGTCCCACGCTTGGTTTAATGCTCTGCTGTTGCCATCGTGAAATTCTTCATAATCGTCACACAAGGGGCCTCAGGCTTACATTTCACACTGGGACCAGTGAATCACGTGGCCAGTCATGGATGAAAACGGGCTGTTTCTAGAAAAAGAATATAGCTGAATTGGCAAAACAGACCAGTCCACAGCAGTGGCCCGGGTTGATAATCAGGATGCAGACGGGATTTCTCCTCTAAGCATTTTGTCGGCCCCCGACTCTAACCCTTCGTCCTGCATGCACATTTTCGGAGGGGCCCAGCTGGGTGGCCCCTGATCCTGCCTCGGCTCTGTCCGTCCCCCCCTCTCCGGCTGAGGCTCTGGAAATGAATCTGCCCCTGGAGCCAAGGTTATGGGCGTGGCCCTATGCTCAAGTGTAAATTGCTCCATTGTACTGGGATTAAAAAGTGAATGCGAATTAAAAGAAAAAAAAAAAAAAACCCTCTCGTTAACAGGAGCGAGAAAACTGCCTGGATGGGCCCCAGCTCTTAGCAACCACCAGTGCGATGGAAAATTCTCACTGAGAAAATCCTGAGGTTTAGGGCAACGCGTTTTGAAGATTCTTATAAATTTGACAACAGCTCGGCAGAGTGGGGGAGGCGCGTTTTCCCTGTCCGCTTCCTTTTCACAAGTAACCCAATTATTT
Organism: Tonatia bakeri; assembly: GCA_004024845.1. Lineage (NCBI taxonomy): Eukaryota > Metazoa > Chordata > Mammalia > Chiroptera > Phyllostomidae > Tonatia > Tonatia bakeri. The sequence continues at coordinate 18,508 of PVIA01006018.1, read as the reverse complement.
CCCTCTAATTGAGGAGCAAGACAGACACTTAAAAGACATCTAAGTATTTCTGATGTGCTCTCTCCCTTTGTAGCCACGTAAATGGTCCCATCTCTGCGTCTCAGTGAAAATTATATTATAATGGCCCATCTTCCAAAGCAGCGATCAATAGTTAATTTAGCTATCAATACGCGAAAACATTCTCTTGTAAGAAAAGAATGAAGGTATCCCCGGTGGGCGCCAAGTCCTTTCCGACCGCGTCTCCCCGCCTCCCTTTTCCTATCACTCAGTCTCGGTCCTCGCCCTTCTTCAAGGCAGCCACCGGTATCACTCTGTGTCTTCTAGAATGTTCTCTGTATTCAAACATCTGTTCATCTATCTACCTATAGATACATAGCCAGAGAGTCACAGAAATATCTAAATTTCAAAATTTATTTTCACATAAGATGCATCATTGTGTGTGTCTACTTTGACTTTTTTACTTTTAAAGATTTTCTTTATTTTCAGAGAGAGGGGAAAGAAGGGAGAAAGTGAGGGAGGGAAACATCCGTGTGTGGTTGCCTCTTGTGTGCCCCCTATGGGGGACCTGGCCTACAACCCAGGCATGTGCCTTGATTGGGAATCGAACTGGCAACCCTTTGGTTCACAGGCCAGTGCTCAGTCCACTGAGCCACACCAGCCAGGGCTTGACTTCTTCTTTTTTTTTTTTTAAACTCAACCTAACCTGGTGGGTTTTCCATGGGATCACATGCTGCAGGAGGCCTGCGCTGTGGAAATATTCTGCACTCACACAGCCTCCCTGGGCCTTTGAGCTGAAGTGCAGAGTTTGCTGTTTCGCAGACGATGCTGCAGTGAGCATCCTTGCACACACCGCTGAGGGCAACGGGTCAGTCGGCATGGATGCCAAGAAGGGTTCGGAGGCCACGGGGATGGCAGGGTGGGGTCCCTGTGAAGTGGACTCCAAAGTGGCTGGCTGGGGGCTGTCCTCAGGACCAAGACCTCTGGGGAAGTAGAGGCAGCAAGGTGGAGCTGAGGGGCCTTGGGCTTTTAGGAAGCTTCCCTCAGGCCGCGGGCCACTCGGGAGCCTGGTGGCTCTTCAGAGGTGTCGGGAGCTCAGGTCACGTGACCTGTGTTTGCCCTGGATGTGGGCTGAAAGCAGGGGTGCATTGGGGGCCTGGCTGTGGTCCCCAGCCCTTGACACTGGGGCAGCCTGAAGGCCAGAGGTCGGGTTATGAGGATGGGGGTGGTGTGGGAGGAGTCCCACCAGCCCTTGGGTCCTCACATTTAAAGGACAGTGTCGATTGCCCTTAATGGGCACAGACTTGTAGGGTGGGTACAGTTGGGGGGGGGTCGCTCCATTTCAGAGGAAGGAAACATGGCTAGATAACCAAGGCAAGTCCTGTGGCATCTGGGACAAGTGCCACCAGCCTGCACATTTGCAGCCATTTCCTCGAAATAGCCCAATCTGTGGCTGCTTAGATGACTTCATTCTGTAACCCAGGCTGTGGCTCCTGAACCTCCTCCCCCTCTCAGTGTCTGCAGCTTTTGAGGTAACTGTGGGGGGCTCGGACACTCTGCCCGGTGCACCCTCAGAGTCGGCAGGGTGGGACGTGGGACCTTCCACCCCTTAACACATGCTGCTCTCAGAATAGAGATTGGGGTTTGATAACTTATTTTTACACTATTAATTTTATTCGACATAAATGGAGATCATTAGCTGAAACACTTCATTAAAACCATGGCCAAATTAGATAAATGCTAAGGAGAGTTCTCTGAATTTATTGTCCAGTGATCTATAGGCTTGCTCAGTAATACACTCCCAGAAACCTCCTTAATGAAGCCATTAAGTGCATAAATATCATATGTGCCAAATGACGAAATTTAGTGATGGTCTAACCCAATTTAGTTGCTAGGAAAATAAACCCTGTTGGAAGAAGCCACTGATGTATGCGGACGACAACCACAGGACAAAATCCCTCACCTGCCTGAAAACGGACCTTTACAAGAAGTACTTTATTGCCCGCAGAGGCCAGGAAGTGGAAAGCTGGCCTTCAGGAAACCGTGGGTTCGGAGCTTCCCGTCTTGCAAATGCAGCGCACAGGCCATGGGCCCCAGCCGCGTGCATGCTGCCCTCCGCCGCCACCGTCGTGGTGATGGACCGGGAGCTGGGCAGAAGCAGCTTCTCTGCTGCGCGCAGTGGGGTGAGCCTTGGCTGCTGCACACCCCACCTGGACTAGCGGAGGTTGGAGGGACCTGCTGGCGAGCGCCCCCTGGAGGCGCGGCCTGGAAGGCACCCTGCTCCCCCTCCTGCTCCGGCCCCTAGAACCTCATTATTGGAGCTGTCCAAGGACTTTGCCTACACCTGGGCCCATCTCCGGGTTTTCAGTCAAAGACGGGAGCGTCTACCTTAAGAATAACACAACTTTGTCAGCAAAATGGGTTCGTTCGGGAACGGCAGAGAATCGCAGTTTGGGACAAATTAATAACAAAGAAAAATGGCCTTTTAGTGTATACTGACGAACATTTGGGTATCAGTAAGATTTCTTTCTTGCAATTGTTGCTCAGGGCGACTGCTTCTGAGGCCACATGGTGAAAACACAAGAATCTGACCCAAACCGTGGCGTCTGCGCAGTATTAAGCATAGTCCATCTTTTAAAAAAGAAAATTATCAATGTTTGCACAAAAGAGTGTTTTTTCTTGATCTGTATTTCTATTTCCAATCAATCTGATGGACTCTGGCGGCCTGGGTTGGAGCAGTGACCCTCTGAACAAACATATCATCGTCTTGTTCTCACAGTGAACTCACAGGCATCACAGCATATTGCCATAAAACCAGCCCTTCTCTCTGAAAGCAGATCTGTCATTTGAACCCATCATTAATTTCTCAACGATGTCCTCCTGGGCCATAAAAAAGACTTAGAGCTCTTTATGAAAATTTTATTCCAGAGGAAATGGTCTCAGAACACGGTTGGCACCGACCTCTTTTAACCTTTGGCTCCCTGTGTTACTATTATTAAGTAATAACTCTGCTTCCTGCCAGCATCATTCTTCCCTCTCTGCGCGTTGGGAGCCACCCTGTGCCTTTCGGAGTGGAGCAGGAGTCAGCCCCCGGCCAGGGCCGCTGGCTGGTCCCTGCAGGCCCGCGGGGACGGCGGTCTGACAGCACCTTTTACGAGTACATCGACTCATGTGCAATTAGGTTGAGATTGTCTCATAAAACGTGGTGACATTTTAGCTTACAGTTTATGTCCTAGTAAAAGGTTCCAAAGTGGTCGCCGTAAGAATCCATGTGACAACCCAACATAAACCTTGTATTTCTGGCTGGATAGCTGACTGTTTAGAAAGGGCTGGGTGGGGGGTGTGGAGGGACCAGGGGTCATGACTGCTGACAATTCCTGAGGGCTTCATCGTCACTGTCAAGTTCGCCTTCCAGAACTCAAAAACGCTCAGTTTGCCCTCCCTCCCTGCCTTCTTTCTCTCTTCACGTTTACTCACTGATGTGAGGTCTACCCTCCTCACCAGCCTTCCGTGCACAGCTCTGTGTTGCTGACTCCAGGTGCTGTGCTCCCCAGCAGCCCTCCTCCTATAGGATGGGGACTTTGTGGCTGAACAGTAACACCCCCAGCCTTGGGCCCCGCCTCTCTGCTCTCTGACCCTGAGTCCTCTAGCGCCCTCCTATAAAGGGAACTGTGCAGTGCTTGTCCTTCTGGGACTGCTTCATGTCACTGAGCACCATGGCCTCCAGGTTTACGCTGTGTCTGCAGGTGGCAGGGCTCCCCATCAAAGGTGGAGGAGCCCCCCATCAGGTTTCACAGCACCCTACTTGGTCCAGGCCTCCAGGTGGACCTGAGGGCTGTTGCCACATCTCGGCTATTAAGAATAATGCCTCAATAAATGTGGGGGTGCTGATACCTGTTTATACCCTGATTTGAATTCTTTGGGACGAACCCCCAGACGTGGGATTGCTGGGTGGAAGTGGGTGGAGATGCCTCTGGCTGGGGGCTTAGACAGGAGCGCTGAAGAAACCTCAGAGAGTCGGCTTGCTGGCAGGAGTGTTCCTGGTCCTTAGAAAATCAGGCTTGAGTTCAGCTCCAGGAAGGTCACTTTCATTACTGGCCCACGGAAACATCCAGCTCAGAGGTTCCCACCTGGAGCGCCTCCCCCAGGGACATCAGCAACTCTGGAGACATTACGGTTGTCACACCTCCTGGGGAGAGGGGCGTGCTCGGCCGGGGAAGCTGCCAGACACTCCATAGCACATAGCGCCCCCCCATGGAGAACGAACAATCTGGTCCAAACGTCAGTAGCTACCACTGGTCTGAGTGGACCTCCTTACTAAATGAGCCTCGGCTTTCTGGGGCGGCTGCCCGAGGGTCTTGTGTCTTCTCTTTGACTCATGCTCCCGGTCTGACAGTGATGGGTCCGCTCGGATGGAAACTCGAAGCAAGGTTGGGGGTAGCCAGCCTCTGAGCCCCGCCTGGTGTGGAAACGCAGTGGGGATGGCAGGCAGTGTGTGGTGTTTTCCAGGACGGGAGGCACAGGAGTGGGGTACATAGTGAGAATTTGGGGAAGCAGGAGATGACCCCCCAAAATCCGCTTCCGGTTCCCATCGAAAAAGATGCCACTTTGGAGCAGGAACTTCATTTCCAAATAGAATGCACTTCCTGTGTGTGTGTGTGTGTGTGTGTGTGAGTGAGAGAGAGAGAGAGAGAGAGGGAGAGGGAGAGAGAGAGAGGACCCCAGTGTGTCTGCAAGGCACCTCGCAGAAGCCCTCCAGATTCATGACATCGGACTGTGCGAATGGGCACCCTGAGGGTCCTGCAGGGGTAACGTGGGGGAGGTGTGCCGTGTTCCACGACTCTTACCTCTTAAATACTCACAGATCCTTGAAACAAAACCAGTTCATGCATGAAATATCCGCTCTCGGGGCCCAGCCATTTCCATGCGTGTCTTTGTGTGGGGACCTGGGTCACACAGCCCTATGTGGCTGGACTCAGAAGTCTGGCCCGGATGCGGAGAGGCCCCTCTCTTTGTAGCCTCCCCCTGGGGACTCACAGCGCGGGCGTTTGCCTCCCCGCAATTCCGGATGCGCAGTGCCCTCGGGGATGGCTAACCCCCTCTCCCGGTGGTGTTCTTCCAGACAGAACTTGACAGACGCCAGGGAACGGCACACTCGTGCTGAGTCTGCGGCTTCCTAAGCATGAAGAAGATGAACGGCTCTCGGCCAAGGAACGCGGGTCGGAGAGGAGCTTGAGATCGACTGTCCGAGCTGACGCAGGGGGATGCACGGACGGTGGCCTCAGGAGGCTCGCCGCAGCGCTGGCCTTCCTGAGCCCCACCATCACAAGTAGGTTGGGGTCAGGGAGAGCGGTCCTGCTTGAATTGATGAAAACCCACATGGCCCAGAGCTCTGGTTTCTGCTCGGTGTGTCCGACTGCTGGGATTCACGGGCGTTGGAGACCCCTGGGCAGGGTGGAGGGAGACCCCCATTCCCCACGCCCCTCTTCTGTCCAATTATTTGAGATGCCAAGTAAGATTTTTCCGGAGAGGAAACCCCAAATGACTCTGCTATTCATTCAAAGGGGGAGGAGCTGTTAACTAAAACATCGATGTGAGCTGTTTAAGAAAGAAGTCAATCTGTTCTTTCCTGAGTGCCAGAGAGGCTTCGAGTATGGGAAATAGAAGGACCTGCTGTAAACAGACCTCGGTCAGAATCGAAGTGGCCTCCTGCCCCGGCATCTCGGCCTCCTTGCCTTGGTCATGGGGACAGTAATCCATGCCTCCTGCGGGCACCGTGAGGAAGACAGGCAATGTCTCCAGAGTGTAAATGGACCCGGGAGGTGGGGGCCTCGGTGGCAGTGAGTGGGGGTCAGGTTACCCACTGCAGCCGCTGGCGACCTTTCTGGAGTTCTTGGGTGGCCAGCCACAGAAACCCACGCCGGCCATTCGAAGCAGCCAAGGAACTGGCCAGAAGGCCATTGGGCGGCTGGTGTGTAGCCCGAACAGGAAACCTCCAGACCCTGGGGAAGCCCCCTGCTGAGAGCAGGGCTCTGCAGAGTGTTGCTGGCTGTCACCATGGGATCCGGCACCTGGCATTCCTTGTCTTCCGATTTCCTGGTTCGTGCATCTGAGTTGCCAGCCTATCCCTTAAGGGAAAGGACACTTTCTCTGAGATGCCCTAACCTGAGCCCTGAGAGGGTGGTGGTCCCCAGGCAAATACAGGTGCCGGCACCAAAAGGCTAACTGCCCACTGCTGGCCTCGGGGACCTAGTGTCTAGGCCGCCCTGCACGCCCAGCCCATCCTCCCGTAGGTTTTCTGACTGCTGCCGCTGTCCTCCGCCGGCCAGGTGAGAGGTTATTGCTGTCAGGCCCCCGTCCATTGCTCCAGCTTGTTTATCCAAAGTCAACATTTTGCAGAAGCGCCACCTACCACTGGAAATATTTCTGTCACCAGGTAGGCAGAAGGCAGCAGGCGGCACAGGCTATGGCTGTCTTGGGGAGTGGGAGAGTCTTTCTGACAATGCATTGCAAAGCCTGGTCTTAGGTCTCCAACGTTCCCAGTTAGCTACTGAGCAGAGGCCCCAGAAACAGCGTGAACACACGTTCCTTCCAGCGCCTTTCCCAGGCAGGCGTGGGTGGGAGGGGACGCCGAGTACATCCCTTGCATGTGTCACCTCCTGCAGACAAACGCCCGGCCCCCACTTCCCCCTGCGCGATGACATCTTCAGTACTCTGTGGGAAAATTCTTAGATTTGCTTCAGAAGCATCTTACTCGGCACAACGATATGAAGAAATCTAGAGAAAAAAGAAAAACACGGGCATATCGGCTAATTAAAAAAGAAAGCTTGCAAAACTAAGAGAAACAAACAGCTTCTGAGTTTCAGGCTTATGAAATATTTATTCCGCGGCAAAGAAGACACCGAAGTCGGAAATGAACTTTGCAAAGTAATTACTTTTGATTCCAGCAAAATGCATCCAAAGGCCTTTAGGTAAACATCATATTTGATAGGCAAGAGGTGGATTGTAAAGCAATGTTACGCTTCTGAAGGAAACGAGGAAAGCATCAAAGCAAGCAGCTTGTCCGAGGGCCTGTCTAACTGTGTTCCTGTGTGGAATTTTCCAGATGATGCTCCAGAGAGAGGAGTGAAGATGTGAATGAGGAAGACAAGATGTAATCAAATGGCAATTCAGAGAAGCCACGGGCAGCAAGACCAGAGAGGAGCCTCCCCCTTCTTAAAGAAACGTTAAATAATGCACATGCGTTCAGAAATAGAGCATGTACCCGCTAATTGTGATATCAAAATGGAAAGGCACACAAACTGGGCGTCTCCTGGGAAAATGTCACTGGTTCTGTTGCATTTGTTTTCCGTTTTGTCCCGGTGCTCCGTGGAAATCGCTTTCTCGGCAGTACTCCCAGGGCAAAGGGGGAAGTTTCAGAGGGCAGGAACGTTGCTTGGGGCGTCACTGGATTCTCGGGGGGAGAGTTTGCTGCGAGGGGTGCACGCAAGCTTCTCCTACCTGGGTGCCTGCGTCCTTTCCTCTTCAGCTCGGAGGCCCTGCCAGGAGGGCAGGGCCTTTTCCCAGCTCACATGAGTAGAAGGAACACCACTGCCCAGTCCCCTGTAAAAAGGGACCTTGGTTCTGAGTTAACGCGTGGCTCATACCACCTGAGGGGAAGCAGAACACACCACTGTCAAACCTGCCTTTTGGAGATGTTGGTTATTTTAAGCCATTTTAAAAAAATTTTATTTTGAAATAAAAGACTCAGGAAGAAACTCCCATCGTCCCCCTAACTGCCTAAAAGAGGCGAGACAGAGGGCCGGCACCAGGGAGGGCGCCGTGGTCGCAGGTGGTTACAGTCGAGGACGACCTAGCTGTGATGTGTGGGGAGGAGCCTCTCAAGGCCCTTTCGATCCAAGTCCCCCGTGTCCCATCCTTAAAGACGGCCCAGCAAACATCCGTTTACCACGCAGCTGCTTTTCCAGCTCTGCACAAACGGCCTTCCTGCCCTCGGAGCCCCAGAACACAACCTCCCCCGCCCATCTTCTCCCTGGCTCCAGGTGGGAGTGAGCCTCGCCCGCCCCGTCCGCCTCAGCCCTGTGTCCCACACACCCCTGCATGTGCCTGTGTAGTCAATCTGGCCACTTTCTCCTGCCAGTCTGCCTCCTGCTACTTTGATTATCGTCCAGTCAGAAGAAATTAGGAAGGGAGGAGGAGAATTATTATGTTTTCTTCCTAACGCTGCAATCCTCCAGCGCGAGTGACACCACTTCCCCCTCAGAAGGAAGGCACCCCTCCCGAGTCTCACTCCCGCGAATGTCAACGCCGGGCGGCGGCGGAAGCAGGCTCCCTTCCCCGAGAGCTGTCAGGAGGAGCGAGTATTTCATAAATTCCTCATACGGAAAAAAAAAAGAGGGCGGAAAAACTCGAACCCATCCTTCACTTTCACAGAAACCCGAAACAGTTCCCAGTCACCAGAATGCCATCGGAACACTGCTCTGGGGCCCCTCCCATTGGCATTCGGGGCAACTCTTTGAAAAGAAACAGAAATCTCCCTTCTCACTCACCCCTAGCTCGTTGTAGAAGCACAGTTTCAACATTTCGGAAAGAAAATCCTGGAATTGGTCTGCCTTTTCCCCTGTCGGCTTACTGAGCAGTGGGGAAGGCAAGCAAAGGTTCAGAATAAAGGTCAAAGCACCTCCCACGGAGGGCTCACAGCTCACCTCCGCCTTTGGAACCGGGGATCGCTGTGTATTTGAGGCCGTGCTTTGGAAGGTCAGGAGAGCAAGCCGGGGCCCATCCTCACTGCCCAGAGGTGCAGAGGGTCATTCTCTGGGGGTGACTCGAGGGAGCAGTAAACACTTATTGGGGGATGAGGCCAAGACCCCGGGAGCAGGCCTTGTGCCCAGGGAGTTCCCAGGACACACGCTTGGGAACGATCGGTCTGCTGAGGGAGAGGGACTGTGGAGGAAAGGTCATCGAGGGCTAGGCAAGGGTCCCCCAGGGGTGGCTTCAGCAGGGCCCTCCAGGAGGGCCAGGGGAGGTTTCTCAGACTGGGGCTCACCCTTGCCCGCTGTGGTCAGTTGCTGGTGAAGGGCCGCCCTGGGTGGGCGTGAACCCTCAAGCACCTTCCCTCTCAGCAAGTGCAGGCGGGGGGCCTCAGGGAACAGCCGTGGGGAACGGACCAGACGGGCTGTGGGTGGAGAACTGGGGGAGGGAGAGGAGCCCTTTGAAGCTGAGAGCCAGGTTATTGGGCCTCGACTGCACTCAGCATCGCAAAGAGTCACAAAACCACAGCTGTGATGACAGATCAGTACACAGCCACAGAGGCAAGCCCCGCCTCCAAGTGCTCCAGGGCCAGGAAGGTCACAGCCTCAGCACTGAGCTCTCGCATGGGGCGTGCGGACCTCCTGGGCTGGGCTCTGCGTTTGTTGCCCTGCACCTGTGGGGCCAGGCCTTTCTCTCTCCAGTCGATAGACACAGACAGTGCGGCAGTGGGCTTTCTTGCCTCGGGCAGTGTCCTGTGTCCTGAGTCCTGGGCCACAGCTCCAGCTGCACGCAGATTGAAGTGTGTTGAGATGAAAATTCAGTCTTGATATTATATCTCAAAGAAATGCTTCCAGGCAACAGGAGGTGGTCGGCAGCGTACTTTCTCCTGGAGGGCGTTTGCAAAGAGCGCCACCCTGGGGCCAGCTGCAGTGGGCTGTCCTTTGGTCATTGGTTGGCATGAAGGGCACTGTGCTTTGTGACTCAAGACAGGACCCGAAGGGCGAGGCCCTGCACAGGAAGCCACAGGGCGGGGCCGGGCGCCCTGCAGGAGGAGCTCACTCGCCGCTGAAGCCTCTTGTGTGCGGGCTCACCCTCTGCCTCCCATGGATGAGCCTGCTGGCCAGGGGCTGCAATCTGGCGACAGAAGGCACTAAATGCTCGCCCTCCAACGAGCCAGTCGGCTCACTCAGAAGCCACTTCCCCTGAACCCCACTCCCCTGCCTTTCCACAGAGACACATGTCCTCACGGGCATTTTCTTAGAAGATGCTCTCGGCTAAAACCGTCTCCTCCCTGAGATGAAAGATGCACTCGCTCCACTCACGCCCGTGGGATCCTGGCAGTTTGTTAGACTCCATCCTCTCTGCCACCGGGAAGACAAGCAAAGACAAGACCGTCCTCCCCAAGCAGATGTGGCAGTTTTGCTAAGTGACAGTGAGAAGTAATTAGCACTGATCCCCCTGCCTGCAACCTGTCTGCAGTGGGCCCAGATCCCGTCAGCCGCCTCCGGAACGCATGGATAATTCATGGCTGCCTTCCGTGCACCCGCAGAGAGAGGGGCGGCCGGGTGGCTCCTGCTGGAAGAGGTTTTCCGCGCGCAGCTCACTGGTAGGACCCACTCTGGCCCTTTGGAATGCAGGGGGCGCCCACCAGCCCACCTGGAGCCGGCCCCTGAGGGTGGCTGAGCTAGTTTCGGGGTCCCCATCTCTCTTTTCAATGCTCTGCTTATAGCTGTTGAGGGTTCATTACTTCGCTTAATGAGTCTTCATGGAGCACTGGCTGCACGAACCCGGGTTCTGTCCCTGGGCTTCGACAGGGACAGATCACTGGCGGTTTCCAGTGTTCCCCAGATGCAGGGAGGGGCGAGGAGGGAAACTACAGGGCAGTAAGGTGGAGGGCCCTGGAGACAGTGCAGCTCCCAGGGCACCTGGGGCGATGGCCTTTCCCCTGCACACTTGACACTTGGGGTGGGACCGTTCCCCGGCCTCAGAGGTTTACTGTCTGACCCACACAGTGCACATGCTGACCACGCAAGGGTCTCGTAGATAAGTGGCCATAATCTGTGTGGGTGCACGTGTGTGCTTGCATGTGATCTATGTGCACAGGGGAATATGCATGTGTATGCTTGCTGTGTGCGAGTGCATGCACGTGTGAATGTGCACACACACGTGTACATTCATCCATGCGGGCGTGACCAAGCATGCACGTGTGCAATCCTGTGTCCCAGCACGTGTTTGCACACATGTCTGAACACATGTGTGAGCATGTGTGTTCAAATGTGGGCGTGTATATTTGTGTTTGTGTGTACATGGGTGTGAACGCATAAGTGTGCATGCATGGATGTGCGTACAAGTGCACCTTTGTGTGCAAATCGCATGTGTGTTTGAGTTTCATACACCCGAATGGCATGTGTGTTTGAGTACATGGTGGTACACGTGAACGCATGACCATATGTACACAAATACATGCAGTGGAAATTTGTGTGTGCACTCCATGTGTGCCTGTGTGAGAGTGTGCACGTATGAGTGTGTGCACATGTGTGCTTACCACCATGTGCACATCAGGACACCTGCTGGAAATCATGAACCCTAATGCCCCTGGAATAACTTCTCATCCCTCACCCACCTGCCTCCAGTCTCCCCACGGACACGGTGTCTTGGAGACTCCCCGTCCTCTGTGCCTGCTCCGGGCACTTCTTCCCCCGCATGGGGAGCCCCGGAGTTCTCTCTGCCTGGCCCTGCCCCCAGCCCCAGTGACGCTATGGCGGAGCCCTGCCTTCCCTCTCCTGCATTGCTGCTGTCTCTTGCCTATGGTAGACCTGCATTTTTTTTTATTCCTAATGCACTCATTTTGGCTCTTAATGGGAGTATAACATACATACAGAAAAATAAATCACAAATGTGTATAGCCTGGTACATTTTCACGAAGTAAATATACCCAGACAATCACACCCAGGTCAGGAACTAGACATTGCCACGCCCCCGGGGGCACCCCCAGCCACTAGACCCCTCCTCCCCGAAGCTAACCCACATCCAACACTGAGCACCCCAGACCAGTTCTGCCTGTCTTTGAACTTTATACAAAGGGGGTCACACAGTCAGTCTGCTTGTATGCACACCTCCTTTTGTTACTCATTCTTTTTGTGAGACCCACCCGTGATGCTTAACGCAGACTGCTCTCCTTTTCGTGGCTGTATAGTATTCCGCTGCGTGCACACACCAAATCGATTCCTTAGTTTTACTGTTGATGGGCATTTGGGTTTTTCCAGATCTGGGCTATTTGGACAAAAACTCCCACATATGGTCATTCTTACATGTTTCTTTTGGTGATCGCACACAGGTGTTTATGTTGGGTGCACACCGCCTCCTCAGAGCTCCGATGCCTGAGCTCTCAGACATCGGAGCAGCCGGTTCTCCTGTCTCCTGGCGCTGCTCACCCACAGAGAATGGGCGGTAAACGTCACTGCAGTAGTAGCTCACCGCATGGTTGTTTGGTCATCGGAAGGGTTTTGTCTTCCGATTCTTTCTTAGATGAGCATCAGTAGGACAAGTGGGCAGTGCAGCATTTCTCCTGAGGACATACGTCACTTGCTCCTGTGACATGGGTCACATTTGCCATTGAGCCTAAATAAAATGCCCTCCAATTAAAGTTCATGCTCCTCGGTCGTTATCTGGGAGGATGGTGATGAGAACCTGGGAGGTCTCTCAGGTGGAGCGGAGGCACGCACACCCAGTGTTTACGGCCTGGACTGGAATTTCCCGAGTCGGGTGCGGAAATTGGGAAGTGGTTCCAGGCCCTGCCGAACCTGATAGAATCGGTGTGGAGGCTTCTCCTGAGCTGCACGTCTCATCAGGACGCCGGCTGCACCCGGAGTAATGGGACGGCTTTGCCCTGCTGGCTAACTTGAATGATGCATTTCCCTTATTTTGAAGATTCTACAGTGCAGCACATAGAACTGGCACTTCTGTCATCTGTGGTACCATCCACAAGGCATTTTCTCGCCCAGTGTAAAAAGGCTGAGTTCTGCAGTTGTGGGATCAAATTCTGTTTGTTTTTGTTTTTTTAATTTATGACCCATCTGCACTACTGACCTGGGAGCGCCTCAGTTCCTTCATGGGTCAGGTAGGGATGAGAACCACGTCACACTCCCAGTATCCTGGTGAGGACATGGTGGGTGGCGGATAATTCAGGGGCATGCCCGCATCTGGCTCAGACCCAGCAGGTCCTGACTTGTGCGCTGTGACCACTGCCGCAGTCATGGATGGCTCCTAGCCATGGCACTGGACTGACGCCGGCAAAGAAGTGGGTCAGCAACGCTGGGTGTGAGGGACCCGTCAGTGCAGAAGGGCAGGGGGACTCCGGAAATTATTTCTTGGAGAAGCCGCTGCTGTGGAACTGCTGGAGGAGTGGGGCCATTCTGTAGAAAGCAGCAGGGGTGGGGTAACATCAGCCCAGCCCCCAGCAGGGGCAGGCTGTCGGAGAGAGCTGGGCGGGTGTCAGGTTCCTGCGCACTCTCAGCTGCATTTTCCCGTGTTGCAGGGCACCTGCTGTGTCTAAATGTGTGCTTGTCTTGTTGTGGAGTCACATGGCCCACACTCCCTGCACCCTGACGTGTCTGTGCCTTCATTTGGGTCCTGGATGCAGGGGTCTAGTTCCAGTACAAAATACTGTACGTTGGTTGCCGGTTCAGAACACACACGTGTGCAAGAGGGACAATGCAAATGGATGGAGAAGGAGCCTGGGCTGGGGCAGGGAGGTGGGTGGGGCCTGCATCAGGGGTGGGGCCTGCAGCAAGGGCGGGGCCTGCATTGGGGGTGGGGCCTACAGTGAGGGCCTTGGCAGCGACGGCCCCAGTGTGACAGCCAGGAGGGTGGAGGTAGTGCTGCCTTCCGAGCCTGCTTGTTATTCACAGAAGAAAGGAAAATTCTGCAGAAATAAGATAAATGCTCCGTGCAATTGCACAGGTTGTCTTGTCAAATTAAAAACCTGAACGGTGCAGCAGCAGCTTAAATTCTTTCTGCCGCTTTGTGCTACCTCCAGCGAAGAGAATAATAACCAGAAGAAAGCGTGGGGAGGAGACGAAAGGGGGATAAAAATCCCAGCACAGGTGAAGCCGGCCTCACAGATCAGCAGACTGTGTTCATACCCCACAGGGGGCTGCCTGGCAGCGGGGAGGGAGGCTGGGGCCACATTAGGACTGTCTGCCACTGCCTCTGAAAGCACTTGGAGCGGGTGCTTCCGTTGTGCTGTCGAGGGCAAGAGACGGGTAAAGGAGCCGACTCGCAGCGGGCCTGGTGCCCACCCAGCGCCGCCGCCGCCCAGCCCTGTGCTGAAGTGATGCGAACCATGGGTCTTGTCCCGAAGCACGTGCCAGACGTGTGAGACCCGCCCCCCGACGCCAGCTGGTTCTCTGCAAAGGTGCCAGAGCCTCCTCGTGGAGGGAGGCTGGCCCTTCAACAAACAGTGCTGGGAGAACTGCCCTCCATAGAGAAACGCACCCCCCACCATGACCAAACCACGACCTAAACCTCACACATGATACAGAAATGAACTCAAAATAGATGATGGAGTTAACGTAAAGCTAAAACCATAAAACTTCTAGGGGGGAAAACAACACAGACTAGAGTCTTTGGAGTCCAAGACCAGGTGAATAGTTCTTAAACTCAGTACCAACCAAGATCACGATCTCTTTAAAAAGTGACAGACTGGATTTTTCATCAAAATTTAAAAAAACAAAAACACTTTTGTTATGTGGAAGCCCACGTGAAGAAGATGAAAAGACCAGGTCCAGCCCCGGGGAACTGGTTTACAAACCATGCATCTACTAAAGGATTGGTACTTAGGATACATGAAGGCTTCTCACAACTCAACAGGGAGAAAACCTTAAATGGTCCAATTAGAAAATAGGCAAAAGCCATGAAGAGACAGTTCACCGGAAGGCCGTACAGATGGCAGGTGAGCATGTGGAAGGATGCTCAGCGTCCTCAGCCAGGAAGAAACACACACGACAGCCGCTCACTGTGACACATCATTGGTGTCAGGGCACACCCGTCCTCACGACGGAAATCACAACTGAACAGGGACCACCCGGTGAGCCGGTGGGGAGGCAGAGGATCTGGGCCACTCACGTGTCACCAGCGGGAACAGGAAACGGCACAGACACGCTGCAAAGTATGTGTTTGGGCATTTTCTCATAAAACCGAGTGAGTCATTACCACGCACCCCGACGGTTGTGCTCTCGGGCATTTAACCCAGGGAAACGAAGACGTGTGCATCCCCAGAAACCTGTACATGGGTGTTTAGAGTAGCTTCACTCACAACCACCCCAAACTGGAAACAGCCTGCGTGTCCTTTTGTGGGTGAACTGTCTGGTCACCTGCTGTGTCCCCTGCCGTGAGCTGCTGCATGGGAACAGGCAAGCCCGCACTGTGGCCACACACACTGGCTGACCCTCAAGGTTGTTATGACTGACAGGAGCCTGCCCTGAAAGTTACAGACCTTAGTGCGCACGATTCTGCTTATAGAACACTCTAGAAATGATGAAGTCACCGTCACCGAGGACAGACGAGTGGTCGCCCTGGACGGGGGGTGGGTTTGGCTGTAATGCAGTAGCGTGAGGGGTCCTCGTGATGCCCTTGCTGTCTCTTTCAGCCTTGGGAGTGGACACGTGAAACTGCAGATGAGATAACACTGCACAGAACTGCACACACACGCACACACACGTAAGCTAATGGAATCTGAATAACGCGGGGGATTGGATCCAGGTGTTTCCTGTTTGTGACGTTACTCCCTGGTTTTGCAAGATTTTATCACAGATGAAATGGGTGAAGGGTCCACGGATCTCTCTGCAGTGTTTCTTATAGCAGCTCATAAGTCTACAATTATCTCGAAGTAAAAAGTTTAGGAAACGAGGTGGCAAGGCAGTGGTGAGGACACTAAACCTCGTGAGTGGGTACAATGATGCACTTATTTCTGCCATAAAACAGTGGCAGGGTCAACGTTTCAGTGGACAGTTGTATGATGGGTGGATGAGTGACCATGGCGTGGGCACAGTCTGCCTGAGACAACATGGTGGCTGGTGCATTTGACCTTGCTGGCCTGGGCTGGCGTGCCAGAGTTTTGAATTTAAAATAATACGAGTTTCAAAAATCTTGACAAAGTAAATGAAAGTATTTATAAAATATTAAAGATAAATAAATAATTTGTATGTGTGAAGTGATATGATAATTTTATACCCTGCTACCTTAACACATTTCTTACTTGCACATTTTTTAAAATATATTTTATTGGTTATGCTATTACAGCTGTCCCATCCCCCCCCTTTATTCCCCTCTGCCCTGCACACCCTCTCCCACCTGCATTACCCACCTTTAGTTCATGTCCATGGGTCCTACATATAAATTTTTTGGCTTCTACCTTTCCTATACTGTTCTTAATCTCCCCCTGTCTATTTGCTACCTACCATCTATGCTTCTTATTCACTGTACCTTCTTCCCCCTCTTCCCCTCCCCCTCCCAGCTGATAACCCTCCATGTGATCTCTATTTCTGGAATTCTGTTCCTGTTCTAGTTGTTTGCTTAGTTTGTTTTTGTTTGTTTGTTTTAGGTTCAGTGGTTAATAGTTGTATTTGTTGTCATTTTACTGTTTATATTTTTTATCTTTTTCTAGATAAGTCCCTTTAATATTTCATATAATAAGGGCTTGGTGATGATGAACTCCTTTAACTTGACCTTATCTGAGAAGCACTTTATCTGCCCTTCCATTCTAAATGAAAGCTTTGCTGGATAGAGTAATCTTGGATGTAGGTCCTTGCCTTTTGACTTGGAATAGTTCTTTCCAGCCCCTTCTTGCCTGGAAGGTCTCTTTTGAGAAACCAGCTGACAGTCTAATGGGAACTCCTTTGTAGGTAACTGTCCCCTTTTCTTTTGCTATTTTGAAGATTCTCTCCTCTTTAATCTTGGGTAATGTAATTATGATGTGCCTTGGTGTATTCCTCCTTGGGTCCAACTTCTTTGGGACTCTCCAAGCTTTGTGGACTTCCTAGAAGTCTATTTCCTTTGCCAGATTGGGGAAGTTCTCCTTCATTATGGTTTCAAATAAGTTTTCAATTTCTTGCTCTTCCTCTTCTCCTTCTGGCACCCCTATGATTCAAATGTTGGAATGTTTAAAGTTGTCTCAGAGGTTCCTAAGCCTCTCCTCATTTTCTTGGATTCTTGTTTCTTCATTCTGTTTTGGTCGAATGTTTCTTTCTTCCTTCTGGTCCAAACCATTGATTTGAGTCCCAGTTTCCTCCCTGTCACTGTTGGTTCCTTGTACATTTTCCTTTATTTCACTTTTCATAGCCTTCATTTTTCCCTCTATTTTGTGACCATACTTGACCATTTCTGTGAACATCCGGATCACCAGTGTTTTGAACTGTGCATCTGTTAGGTTGGCTCTCTCTTCATCACTTAGTTGTATTTTTTTCTGGAGCTTTGATCTGGTCTTTCATTTGGGCCATTTTTTTTGTCTTGGTGTGCCTGTTACACAGTGGGGGGTGGAGCCTTAGGTATTCCCTAGGTGGGACAACCCACAACGCTGAGAAAGTGGGGGAGGGGTCCGAGAGGGAGCAGTGCTGCTTGCTCAGCTCTCCACTGGCTTTCAGTCACTTCCCCTGCTATGCACAAGCAGACTGGGCCCTTCTGGTGCTGGTTCCAGGGTGGGTGGGCTTGTGTACGTTCTAGGACCCTGTGAGTCTCTCCAATGAACTCTTCTGTGAGGCTGGGAGTTTCTGCCACTGCTGCAGCCCCCACAGGTTTTTACAGCCAGAGGTTTTGAGGCTTTATTTCCCCACACTGGAACCCTGGGTTGAGTGGTCTGTCTCGCTCCCCAGTTGTTCCTCCCAGTGTATCCACAAGAAAATGTGGGACTACCCACTCCATCGTCCGCCGCCTTGCTGTGAGTCCTCTCCTCCCTGGCTGCCCATGCCCACCCCTCCTGCAGGTCTGGATGAATGTTTCTTCTTTAACTCCTTGGTTGTTGGACTTCCATACAGTTTGATTTTCAGGCAGTTCTGGTTGTTTTTTGTTTTAAAATTTGTTGTTGTCCTTCTTTTGGTTGTGCGAGGAGGCAAAGTGTATCTGCCTATGCCTCCATCTTGGCCGGAAGGTGCACATATTTTTAAACAACAACAACAAAAAGCTTGTATGAAAATAATAGTGTGGATATAAATTTATGTAATTTCCTTGTGAGGTAACATGACAATGTAAATCAAGAAGAGACCTAAAGACAAAAAGGGGAAACAAA
Organism: Tonatia bakeri; assembly: GCA_004024845.1. Taxonomy (NCBI): domain Eukaryota; kingdom Metazoa; phylum Chordata; class Mammalia; order Chiroptera; family Phyllostomidae; genus Tonatia; species Tonatia bakeri. Next base: position 477 of record PVIA01006018.1, on the reverse strand, counting down.
CCATTAATCTGGCATCCAAGTTTCATGAATTGATCTTAAGAAAATAATTGGACAGGTTATTCATTAAAGTATTATTCGTAGTAGTGAACAAAGCAGAAACAAGTAAAAAGAAAGATTGATTGACAAATGATGGCACATGTAACAGAAAAGTTCTCCCACTGATAATGACGCTGTGGTCCTGTATTTACCAAAGAGAGACTGCCTTCCAGCTAAGTCAGGTTGACATCACTGGGCGCCACACTAGGTGCCAGGGCTCCATGCCTGGGTTCGCGCTGCGAACGGATGGGGCCCCTGGGAAGGGGAGAGGCCCGAACCTTTGCTGTGTAGTCTGCAGGTGGCAGATTGCTCCGGCCTGCGGAGCAGTCAACGAGGGTCCCGAGCCTACCTGCAACGGATGAATAGGGGTGGGAGCAAGAGGCGCGAAGAACGGCAGCAAGACAAAAGATTCTGATCAAGCTGCAAACTTTTATTTAAACG